>JAODUP010000554.1:0-77500 GCA_025642065.1 Paralvinella palmiformis
TCTAATTAACCGTTGAAGAGTTGAAGAAGACATTCTGTGAAATAGATTGCTACGCGCATCTGCTGATTTATGAAACGGTGTCAAACTCCTTAGTAACGTCTCAAAGACGGGGACCTTTTTTATGTCAAACGCCGGCTTGCTGCGTATGAAGGTTTACTCGGCAAGATCGTGGGAGCCGTGTATGTTTACCGAGCCACAAGACAACAGACGTATGCATAATTGGAGGCATCCAGCTGAAAAGGCATAGTCATAACTCCCATAAAGAATAATGCTCTTGGAAGATCTATAAGCACGGCCTACCGTTGAACAGCGCCCTCTAAACAAAGGCGTTTTGTTCGAGCCGTTTCATCCGTTATGCGTGAGATTGCTAGGCTGGCGCATTGTGACTATCAGTTGACTAGTTTTATTTGCGTACAAAGCAAAGAAAATATGCTTGTCCGAGTAAAAGAGAAACTTGATGGGTATGCGGCTAGAGAGTTGGCATTGAATTTACTCTAATGGGCAAATGTCACCTTAACATGTGCAGTGTAAACAGGCACTGCGACCGCTTGGTTTGAAGACGAGAACTTCGAAGTCTATCTCTCTCTCTCTCTCTCTGTGTGTGTGAGCGCGCGTGCGCGCGTGCGCGGATCTAGAGAGAGAGGGGGGGGGGGTAGAGGGAGAGAGAGAGAGAGCAGGTTTACAGAATTTACAGAATATGGTTGCTTCATCAGGGAAGGCAACCTTCCACACGAACACATGTACCATCTCATTCGTCCACACAACTCACCGTATAGCATAATGCTAACATACGACTCAAGCACACACCCATTAAATGTGCCCATCTATAGTATACGCCCAGATCGTGGCTCCCCTGATGTAGCTCGCCCAGTTCAGAACGCAGCGGCGGCGAGAGAATGCCTGCACATGGACACGGACCAGACCGCGTAGAAATAACCAATCTGGCACAAAAATAACAAGATCATGCGAACGACACTTCTGACCCGAAAGGTGAAGATCCATACATTCATCACTCGTACATATGCAGACTTGCACAGAGTGCTTAGACGCAGCTCAATGCATCTTTGACAAGCGAAGTGCATTTCGTTCGCCGCTAATTCATCGCCGTACTTCAGCACCGTATAACTGTAAGTATCCCGACAATACGAAGCCATCGCAAACAATTCTCGGGGCCAGCTCTCCGTCCTCCAAACCTTGTCAATCATTCGGCAGTTTAAGCGCCAACAATGAGTGTACGTATCTGACGTGAATAGAAAACGTCCTGACAGCAACAAATTACTGTGAGCTGGGGCTCGTCTTGATGGTGTTGTTAGTTTTGCCGGAATTCGATCTCTCTCAGGCTGTGTGTGTGTGTGTGTGTGCGTGTGTGTGTGTGCGTGTGTCCATCCATCTGCCGATTCTTGTCTGTCTGCCAATCTGTATGTCGTCGCCGTTTCTCTTTCTTTCTCTCTCTCTGATGATGTGTGGGGCTTCAATATGTTATGTTCTGTTTGTCTGCATGTCCGTATATCCGTCTTTCTCTCTCCTCCTCCTCTCTGCTAGTGTGTGCGTGTGCGCGTGTGTTGTCCCTTCAATCAGTGTAGCCCTATTTGGCTGCCCCCCTCTCTGTGTGCGTGCGTGCGTATGTGCGTATGTGGTGCGTGCGTGGTGCGTGCGTGCGTGCGTGCGGGTGCGTGTGTGTGCGTGCGTGCGTGTGTGTATGTGTTTCTCACAGATGAGCTTAATCAATTTTATTAAACAAATACTCATTCCGTGTTTAAGCACCACTTTTGTTTATTAAATCCAATATAAAACACGCATTCGTTAACAGAACGAGAGGGTGATGATAAAAAAAACGCGGATTCATTGCTTGGTTCACTGACTGATTCGTTCATTCAGTGATTGATTCCATGTTTTTGACTGCCTACTCAATTCAACAAAATAAAACAAAAAAGATCCAAAGGAAACAGCACAAAATTCAAAAACATTCCGTCGCATTGAAGTTACCTCCAAAAACACCGGGCCAAATAACTACCTAGATAACCCTATAGTGAGTATCAATGTTATATGTGGCCAACGACATGTCAACACGCACACAAGCACACACACACTTATCCTCACCACAAACACAGTTAAAACAAAGAGCACACACATAGAACTGGTAAGGAAGTCCATGACTTGACAATACCCTCTAACATAAAACACGCCGT
Organism: Paralvinella palmiformis; assembly: GCA_025642065.1. Taxonomy (NCBI): domain Eukaryota; kingdom Metazoa; phylum Annelida; class Polychaeta; order Terebellida; family Alvinellidae; genus Paralvinella; species Paralvinella palmiformis. The sequence goes on from JAODUP010000554.1 coordinate 2,190, forward strand.
TTGACGTCAGACTTACGTCACTATGTTATAACGTATACCGGGAAGTGATATTAGCCCCGAGTTGATATCAGCTTCAAGCCGATATAGAGCCTGATATTCTTTCTTTCCGAATAATTAATCCTTACGGCATCGGTAAAACAACTTCTCCGAACCCCAGGGTATTTACCTGTAATAGAGCCCCGTTTTGCGTACGCGCGTGCGCGTGCGTGTGTTTAGCGCAACCAGCAAAGGTGCACGAACAGACATAGGTCGCAAAATCCACAAAATTCTTTAGTTATCGAATTCCTTGACGTTGGCACGATGACGTCACTGCGAACAACGTGGCATTGTTCGAACCATTGACGTCATACTGATAAATAATCGGTCGTAATGAACCTGATCACGTGTCTGCCCGGAGATAACGTGCAGTAATGAATAACAAAACTTGAAAATGACACTTTGAATTATCGTCGTGTAATGCACAAAATGCTTCTCCAAAAAGCGAAGCATTTAGGACGTCCCTTCACGGTATGACAAGCCGTGTGGTTGTGACCGTCTGCTATTATCGAGCATTTTGTATTAATACAAAGTGGAACAGGAATGCTATGCTTCTCTTTAGCCTTAAGAGGCATCATTGAAAATAGTATATTATATTATTCCCGTCGTATAAGGGACAAAGCTTACGCAAAACGTCTATGTCATTCCGAGTTTGATATGCCTCTATGAAAAGCCGGATGTGATATTATTTTCTATTCGAAGTTACACCAAAGGTCATATTCTATATGGTCTTTGGTTACACCGCGTCAAATCGTATATGAGTGTATGTGCATTTAAGTTTATACAAATATTAGTGATAAATTTAAAATAGCGTTGTGTGTAACCGTGTATGTTGTTTTCTCTTATTGGCGAATTTCACTGCGCGCGCCCGCGTGTGTGTGGCTGTGTACGTGTGTCAAGCCTACACCTCAAGAAATAAATTTCTCGTTCCAGCGGGGTATCGCTTACATTATGGGAAACCGCATATGTTGTTATTCCCTAGTTTAGACGCCAGACCATATGCGTTGTTAGTGTTAAGTTTGAAATCAATTTCCCCTGATTCATGGCGCTTTATTAACCTCTCTGCTCGCAGCAACGAGGTGATTCATGTCTCGGCTGTAACGCAGTCTGCGTATTGGCTTTTAAACAATGGCCGAGAAACGAGAACTGAGGCGATTTATACGGTAACTGCCAGCAGTCGTCATGAGAAAACAGTATAGCGAAGGCGACTCTTAGAGGCACTTTGCTCACACAATGAGCAACTGACACAAAGACGGTTTGATGTAAAGAGGAAATTTGTGAGTAGGTGACATACAGCGTACGGAGTATCGGGCCTTGGAGAATGTCAACAGTTGTGTCTTTGTGACGCGCATGCGCGAGTGTATTTGTGTGTCTGTGTGTATATGTGTGTGTGAACTCGAGGTATGCAATGATAGAAAACATTGGTTAGGAGAGTCAAAGCCCATATTGTTGTAGCATCTGGCTAATTAATCAGATTACATTATATATATATATATATATATATGTGTGTGTGTGTGTGTGTGTGTGTGTGTGTGTGTGTGTGTGTGTGTGTGTGTGTGTGTGTGTGTGTGTGAAGATTTTAAATTCACATTGAGAACTATGATGCCCTTAAAAGTTTAATAACTTATACATTCGGGTCACAACTTAGGAGAATTGGTGATGATGATTGGTGTTTTACGGCCACTTTTATGCGCATGGTAGGCTAAATGGGCCGAGCGACCTTCAAAGGTAGTGAAGCGAAGTCAAAGATGGAACAACCTTCAGATTTGCCCACGCCGAGCTTCGAACACGGGTGGTAGTGAAATGTGGTCCAACACGCTACCGCTCGACCACGGAGGCGCACTACACAGGAGAATTGGAAAATTCTCCCTGTATCAGAAAATGATCATTTAAAAACATATTTGTGGAGGTAGACGTTACATGGACAAGAAAATCCAGCTCCTCATGTGTGTGTGTGCGCGCGCGGGCGCGCGTGTGTGTGAATGTTATTCCCCTTTTATCTCTTCATTTGTCGGTTTATCTAAACACCTATACATCCATCCCCCCATTAACGAGTCGTCTAGCACGACAGATCGTGTCTCCGTCAACGCATTATCCTGTACGAGTCGTCACATTTCCCTATTTAAACGTTCATACAGCACGCCATCAGCTAGTAATGTTGACACAATAGGACACTAGCCACCATCACATTCTCAACAACCCAACATGACACAAAGTAAACATCCTATTGCTTTACTCCTACTACATGTGTATATACACATGATGAACACCTGTAGGATACATCACCAAAAACGTTACCTGAATATTAAACTATATTACACCTGTATGTAACAAGTATGAACATAGGAGCATGGTGCTTGGGGTTTGTCGTTTTCGTGGATATTAGTCACACACACACACACACACACACACACACACACACACACACACACACACACAACACACACACACATACAGACACAGAGAGAGAGAGAGAGAGAGAGAGAGGAGTGAGAGAGTGAGAGAACACACACACACAGAGAGAGAGAGTGAGAGAGAGTGAGAGAACACACACACACGCGCGCGCGCGCGCATGTATTGCAAAACATGAAGTATTGAAGCTGCATCATATATTAGAGAGAGAGAGAGAGAGACCACATTTTGCTGCCAGCTGTGAAGCGAAATTATTAGAATAATTGACATACCATGAATAACTCTGTATTATATGGGCTGTATATGTCACGGTATTGTGTAAATAGGTTTATTACAAGTGAGACGTATGTGGATATATACGTGTGTGGAGGTACTATGAAGGTGCGTATTTGGGCGGGCACACACACACACACACACACACACACACACATATAAAATTATATATATATAGAGAGAGAGAGAGAGAGAGACGGGTATAACTGACATTTGATCATACCATCTGTTCCGAGCTCGTTGTGTTATCATCAAACATTCATCTGGAGTCAATCCTCGGCCAACGTTCAGATCCTAAAGTGGACGAGATGATCGTTAACTCTGGCCATTTATAGACAGTGAATACTCCGTCAAAATGACGATCAAAAGATTAATTGTCCGAAAAAAGATTATGTTACAAAATAAACGTCCGCTTGAACCTGATACCGCTTAAGGTGAAATGTGTTCGCTATTTGTGTGTGTGTGTGTGTGTGTGTATGGGGGGGGTGAATGTACAGGCGTGTGCATGTGGATGCGTGTGCGTGTGTGTGTATGTGTGGTTCAGGAAAAGCAATGGCACAGAGAATCAAAGCTAGTCAAAAATATACCATATGGACGATTTCTCAGGGTATTAAAGAAATGGAAGAAGCCTTTGCATTTTGTTTGGCTGGAAGATCTGGACATATCGGTTCTAGTATTACCGAGAAGATGGTAGGTTAGATAGTCTTCTAAGAAAGGTTCTGGTCCTAATTAAAGACACTCGATGAATTGTTATAATGGGGATCTTTAACAATGAATGACCCATCGAGCCCGGTAGTCTTGGTGTTAGGTTCTAACGATCCCTCGTATCTGTATCGCCGAATGAACGATAAGTTGATAGGAGTCCTTCAACACAAGCGTTCCATTCAATCGGGAGGTCGGTGGAGACAGGTTTTAGAGACCCCCACACCACTACCCTTGTATCTATGTCGATATTTCTCTTATGCCATGTCACACACTGAATGAGGTCATTTCTCACACTCGGTTCCCACGTGTGGGTGGTGTCTTCACCCCCCCCCCCTCTCTCTGTGATCTGCAGACGAGGCATCAGACGAGATCTAAGATGGCCGCCGAGATTTCCGCCGACAACAAAAGCGAGGACGCAGGTCCTCGAGAACTGAGGATTGGCGGCGAGCACTATGTGGCCACTAATTGGTGGTTTCGTATATTGAGACGACCCCCTACCGTAGACATTAAGTAATATGGGTCTGCGATAATGAGATAGGATTTGGTTTGTGTCTGGTCTGTATACTAATGATGATGATGATGATGATCACTATGACGATGGGGGGATGCGCGGTGGTGAGAAAATGCACTGTCATGATGGGGGGAGGGGTATTTTGGTCAGGTAAGTTAGTGGGTTTGTGGGTCAGTTGAGTGGTTTGTTGAGTCAGTCCATTAGTCAGTCTGTCGGTCGGTCGCATGCTTGCTCGCTGACACCATTGTAAATAGCTAGCTATAGAACAGTGGAGGTAGCCCACTAGCTATATAGACCACAAGCTATATAGACCACAAGCTATACAGACCACTGTTATATAGACAACAAGCTATATAGATCACTGTTATATAGACAACAAGCTATATAGACCACTGTTATATAGACAACAAGCTATATAGACCACTGTTATATAGACAACAAGCTATATAGACCACTGTTATATAGACAACAAGCTATATAGACCACTGTTATATAGACAACAAGCTATATAGACCACAAATTATATAGACCACAAACTATATAGACAATAAGCTATATAGACCACTGTTATATAGACAACAAGCAATATAGACCACAAATTATATAGACCACAAACTATATAGACAACAAGCTATATAGACCACTTATATACCACAAGCGATGCAAACAAGTGACAATATAGACCTCAATTTATATAGACCACTAGCCATATAGATTACTTGTTATACCAGCTGAATAGACTACTTGCTATATAGACCATAATCTATACAAACCACTTGTAGACTACCAGCTATATAGACCACAATCTATATGAACCATTTGCTATATAGACCACAATCTATATGAACCAGATTATATATAGACCACAATCTATATAGACCACAAGCTATATAGACTACTAACTACATAGACAACAATCTATATAGACCGCTGTTATATAGACCACAAACCATGCAGATAAGAGGCTATATAGACCTCAATTTATATAGACCACTAGCTATATAGACTACTACTTATATAGACTACTGCCTACATAGACCACGAGCTACATAGACTACCAGGTATATAGACCACGATCTATACGAACCACTTGTCATACAGACCACAAACGATACGAGACTCACATCATCGTATTGTATCCAGGACCATCTAAAAGTGTAAAACAACAAAAAACCACAGACTTCACAGCGCTGTATCATACGAGAACACCAATCACAGCCGTGTTTCCAACGTGTTGCTCTGATGGCGAAACACAATACGACGCATTGTCACGGCATTTAAACGAATTTTCTAAAGATGTGGCGGTGGGAAACAATTTATAATTGTGTTTTTATCAAACTTCGTATTGTGTTTTATATTTTATGTTTCGGGCTAGAGTCTTACACTATAGGACTCGGTGTTGGAGGCATTACGCTGCGTACTTTGCTCGTTCTACTCTCTGGGTTAGAGACTCGTACACTTCGTTGACAGCTTTGACGCACCGTGAAGAATCTCCTTTTCTAGCTGCCAGCGCTATGCGGACGGTTTCCAGTCGGAAAATTTATTGTCGGCTGCGTCTAGAAGCGACTACATGGATCCGATCCGAGAAACTTCCGGTATCTGAGTTTCTAAGTTCTTCGCTCTATGACTGCGACACGATGAGCCATCATCCAGGTGTCAAGAACGACGAGTCTGGCTCCATGTAAATAAAGATGACGTTTTTCGCTGTTTATTGGAAGACTTTAGCTACATTTCAGCCATTATGAATCGATTAGCCATGACTGTATGACAAATTAAAGTCTATGGGGGAGGGGGTGGGGGCGTTCTTTTGCCATAAAGCGAAATCAATAGGCGTCAGGGGTCGTAATTTGTTTAAGCTAAAAGTTATCCCTTATCGGTGCATAGCCATGAACTGTGTTTTTTTCTTCTTCCTGTAAACGTGGTCGTATGTTGACTGAGCTATAAGTAGGTGTGGATTAATGGAATTATGGTTTATGGAAGTAACAGATAGAAAACTTTGCTACATCAGCAATTGATAATGGCGCCATATTGTAGAGTCTATATGAGAGTGAGGAATGGGGATAAAAAGATAAAGCTCTTAACTCGTAATAAAATATCAAGTCTATAATGCCGCGGAGTTCCCCTCCCCCCCCCCTCTCTCTCTCTCTCTCTCTCTCTCTCTCTCTTGTGTTTGTCCTACGAACGAAATTAGTACCTATTCAAATTCAAGAATAACTCTTCCTTGAATCTCTCCGGCGAGTACTCACAGATTTTCTCACCTAGACAATAATAGGCTTCGAGTGTTCCGTATTCACTTTCACCGGGGCCCGCTGGTCTGAGGGACAATTCGGACTCGTACCCAGCGGCGAGGAGGAGCTTACAATAGGTCTTCAACGTATTGGGACCGAGCACTAGAATGGTCAACTACGTCACCGGGCGACAAAACACGGAAGGTGTTACAACGGAAGGTGTTACAACATTAGCATCATTATCGGCTACAAATTACAGGCTAGTATATTCCAGTCGAATTGGTGAGGGCCATTTCACCCCCCCCCCCACACACACACACACTCCACCCCATTGTAATGCTAGAATGTCTACCGAATTCATAGAACAAGAACTGTTCCGTTAGTTGTCTACGCGTGTTTTACAAAACGAGAATAGCTTTATCCGAAGCTGGCTTCATTTCGAACATTTATCTGAACTATTCAACAACCCGTGGCGTATACGAATAGTTGCTGTTAATATATGAAGGGTATATCGCACAGTCTTTCAACTTCGCCGAACGAGTACAGTTGGGTGGTTTTCTTCTTGTGTCAACATGTCAGCGAATAAAGATTCACTACTGTAGGAATTTGAACCGGAAACTACTCGAGTTCTACCCCCTCCCCCCATTATTTATTGGGCTTCTCTAAAAAACGCAACAAAGCAAAAAAGCAACAATAAAAATACATTAACCTAGAACTTAGTGACCTCTTATCTATCTATCTATAATATATATATATATATATATATATATATATATATACTTCGACTTCGGGGGATCATTCATATTCTAATTACCCGACTCAATACATTAGTATTTTAGGACGATGTCTTTTTAATTCGATATAACCGTATTAAAGTTAAACTTCATTTTATCCGTATTCTTCTCTCGGGCACGTCAAGGTTACCTTGTTGTTGGTTTTTCAACTCATATTCGAGCCAGTCATGTTAGCCATCGAGTTCCTCTCGCATCGACATTGTTCGTGTAATCAAATTGGAATTAAAGGTGTCAAAGTGAACCGTCCAGAACACCCTGCCAGTGTCCTTCACTCAGACACATCATGGTCGCCACATGGTAAAAACAACTGGGAACCACTCGTATTATAACCGACTACATTACGTACTGAGCCGATGTCAAATTCATAATGGCTATTTGAGAGGAACCTATTCTGCTGAATTCGCGTTAATTATGACAGTTGTGTGTGTGTGTGTGTGTGTGTGTGTGGAAAGAGAGAGAGAGAGAGAGTCCTTCGTTGGTGTCTTCCTCCCAGACATATCATGGTCACTGTAGCTTCAGATGGTTGACACCTCATACCACGAACACTGTCACACCTTCTGTGGTGGTTAGAGATTACAGGTGGTCGGTCAGGTGGTCGGTCAGTGATTGACTGTTATGTGGGACGGAGGTGTCAACAAATTGGGTAAGGCACGACGTGGATTACGTCCAGGTAGCTACACACACACACACACACACACACAAACATTGTCCCCCCCCCTCCACACACACATACACCACCCAACCACCGGCCTACAACGAGCAGTGTTATATAATCCACTCCCCTCGTGTATGATCGATCAAATGTGCACCGGGGTGTGACAAATACCCATTTTTCATTAAAAAAAACCAAAGCATTTAATACAATTTCCTGTCAACACGGCTAAGTCTTATCCTGTGTGTGTGTGTGTGTGGGTGATAAAATTTAAATTTTTACAGGGTCAAAAGTCGTGATTTATGACAAAGAAGGAGAAGACAATGGTTAATTGTATAAATCATTGTATTTCCCTGTAGCCTTTTTAATATTTTACAAAAATAAAAACCTTCCCTCCAGATCTTCTGTTAATTTTCTAATCGCATAATCCAGAAAATCTATTTAATTCAAAACCAAAACTTGCAGGGGAAAGTCGACCGGATTTGAAACGCGAATCGCCCGCGTTCAAGCCACGCAGCCACTTTACCCACTGAGCTATTCCGTCCCGGATACTGTATCATGGAGCATAATGACCTCTCCGAGTCGGTAATTATATACCAAGAATGGGGGGGGGGGTAACAATGACGACTGACAGCACCCCATCACAGCCAGTGTAAATGGTCCGTTAACGTAAACAGTATGACACGAGTTAACCCATTAATGGGCAGCCACTTAGGTCTAACTGTACGACGGAGCATCCTCTTAAGGGATGTCGCCTTAACATAATGGACTTTTTATTTTTTCGATCGACATTTGATGCATGTCATCAATTATGTTAGAAGAGCGTCGTCAAGATCGGTTCTATGATGTGGGAGTGTTTGTCTGTGTGGCGTTTTGTTGATGACAATGTCTCTCGGTGTGTGAATTTGTCCCATAAATATTTGTGGAACGCGCAACCAATTCATGCTTCATTAGAACCCCAAAAAATGCCACTTTATAATTGTAAAATTGCTATTATTATTATTATTATTATTATTATTATGACTATAATTAATAGTTGTTTTTATTTATGTAGTAGCAGGAGTAGTGGTAGTAGTAGTAGTAGCAACATTAGTAATAGTAGTAGTAGTAGTAGCAGTAGTTCTATTAGTAGTAGAAGTAGCTGCAGCAGCAGTTTATCTTGTTGTTATTGTTGTTGTTGTCGTGGTCTTTGTTGCTGTTGTTGTTGTCGTGGTGGCTGTTTAGCACCGTTCGTTGTTGATCACACCTGGGACAAATTACCTGAGAAGCAACCCCTTTGGAGAACATCCCACAAACTCATAGAACACTGGAAATTGAACCATGATCCGGGGGGGGAGGAGTGGCAGTGGTTGTTGCTGTCGTTCCTTTTTTTGTTGTAAGCGTTTTCTACACGAAAACTAAATATATATTTCCCTGATTCTCTCACCTCGATTCTTTGGAAATGTCCATTCTATTGCTAAATATCCAGTTCCTTCCTTATCAAAACTGCACATAAGACTAATTCTATTCATTAAATATTTTAGTTCATCAAAACTATTATTTTATTAAATGCCGAAGACATTACAATACGTGGATATTTTTATTCCGCGTACCCTAAAATTCAGGATCCCAAATAGCAGTAATGTGCCGCATAAGGCACCCTTATAAATATTCGGTTTGGTTCTTTTCAATCTGGATTTCATGTCGAACAGAATTGAGTACTGACGTCATCAACATGTATACATTTTTAGCATAATTTCGTTCGACTATGTGTGTATAGTCACCACTCTCTGTGTGCCAACACTGAGTATGCGCGCATATTATGCTATATAATTAACTAGCCACGTGGCTAGCTCAAAGTGATCAGTGCAAACACGAACTTATCACGACGTTTCTACAACAATAACAAAACTTAATTTATATATAACTTGTAAGACATACCTAACAGAGTGACCAGTAATTCCAATACAAGTCAATTTTAATTAGATTCATGTGAAAGGGGTATTGTCCACCAAAGATCTGCTACAAATGTGCAGTTACGAAATTCTCCAGTCACAACACTGGGCCAAAATACACCGATCTCGTACGAGCAAATCTTTAATCGATGCATTTTGATATACCCTAATTTTATTGCTTCATTCGGTTGTATAAACAAAACAAAACAAAACACCAGAGAACTATATAAAGATTTCAGTTAAATCAATATTGACTTGATTAAACAAAAGCAAGAAAGCTAAAATCGCAATTTGATATCGACCCCGAGCCGCGTCGCCAGTATCATGCCTCGATTACGGCGTCATCAGATTTCGACGACAGAATAAACATATCGTGCTCTCAAAACGATTTATATAACAGGCAATAATATCCGTCTACAAACAAACAAAAAATGGCCGCCAACGGGAGAAATCGTTAGGTAAATGTTAGCCTCTTTATATCAAACATGGCGAAGCCGATTATCTAAAACGTCATTGATACAAGTCGAACCGCGCTTTGATGTGACAGCGATTAGTTACTCTTTACGTTTTAGTGCCATTCGTCCGATCTTATTTTCGTACCTTTTTTCGATCGCGATTCAAACGATTCGCCTGTTCACAGGCTGCATACGTACCGTGACTGAAGTGTACCATCAGGTGTCTGGCTCCCGGCCGTTTTGGCTTTGTTCCAGATCCGAGTCGCGAATGGATGTGAGAACGTGAGCCTCATAGCCTGAAGCTACAGCCGCATGGAGGCCGGTCGGTCACTTGAGTCGCTGATATCTGATTCCCCGGAGATATGCACGCTGGAAGAGGTCCGTTCTCCTCGTTTTGGGAAAAGTCAACGTCTAGTTGTTATTTCCAAACCAGGTATCTCGGGTACATCCTTATCTCTGCCTGCCTGTTGGATCCAGGTGAGTGCGTGCATATGGATGCTTGCTGAACTCAAACTTTAAGTTATGGCATAGCATCATTGGTGGCATGGCTTGCTTCGTAGCACAGTTGTGTTCGTGGCACACGGCCACTCATTTCCTCCATAGCTCACAGCACGATTTGACTCATCGGGCATATGGTACCTGTCGTACGCTCCCAAAAAAGGCTTATTTACTGTAATACAAGCTGCATTGGTAAACAAACAAGTGAAACGTGAGGCAGACGAACGCCAACGTATCCTAATTAGAACAGCAAAGACTGTCGCCTCGTAAGACGAGCACGAACGTTAGGAGAACGTTCATTCACCACGTTCTGACTGTTCGTAGTCCCATCACAACCTCGCCTCAGCGAGTTTTGAGTCCCATCATAACCTCACCTCAGCGAGTTCTGAAATGGTTAGACCACAAATTGGAACCACCAAGTTACTCTAGAACTGCACGGAAGTCAACTATGATGCATCGTCACTTTGTCGCATTAACCGGAAACAACCCTGCCAGCCGGGTTGAGAACCTACACCAGCAGGCGGGCGTGGTCCTCGGCAACGGTGAGATCGCACTCGAGAAGAGGAGAATCGGTGGCAAACAGCACCGAAGCCAAGTTTTCGGTGATTAAACACGAGCCTTTGTCATCCGAGGACCGGGGCGAATCTACCCGTGGCTTCTAACTGTTGTCGCCGAATTCGGTACGATGTTCCCGGTGCGTTAACCTCGGTTGGGCTTTGTCGCTTTGTTTACATTGTATCGTTCATACTGCGTGCGATGTCTTACCCGGAGATTAATTGTTCGATGATGAGTTTCTCTTTCTTACTCTCCAATTTTTGTCAGTTTGTATACGGTTGGTCCTTACGGCTTCTGCTAGTGCTCTATCTTACTCTTTCTCCCCCCCTCTCTCTCTCACTCTCTCTCTCTCTCTCTTTCTGTGTGTGTGTGTGTGTGTGTTTAGAAGAATTTAAAAAAAATCCACTCGCCATCTTACTAGCTGGTTTTATGACAAGACGACAAAACAATTTCAATATATATATATTTAAAAAACACCAACCAAGCAAGTTAAACGAGTGCTGCCCTCTAGTGGTTGGTCTCTATCTCTATTCATCACATCGGGCTAATTTTCCATAAGAAGTTGGCGTCTTTTCAACGAAAGGCACTCATGATGATGAGAAAAGGGAATAAACCTGTCTGTCCATCAGCTGGAGGATACATGAACACTGGCCGGCCTACCTGAAAGGAAATCCGGTCCGAGGAACAATGGACACATGTATACACTTTATGTCCTACGCAGTAATATATATTCCCCTCCTGGTTCTGTTAATGGCTGACCTATAATTGTAATGTCTTAGCCGTGTGCAGCGTTTGGTGTCTCATCCTATTCACATCATTTCTTAGATTCTTATCTGGTCTTGTCCTGGAGCGTATTGTCCGCTGACATTTGCCGGTTAATAAGTATTTACATGCGCCTTGCCTGCTCAATTACGCTTTACATGTTCATTCACCTAGCCTTCGCTTACCTTCGTCAGAAACATACAATCGTGGACAAAAGTTTAAGACCACCATTGATATTTCATTCTTAAAGCAATAATATTGATTTTAATTGAATCAATAATAATATAGTAGTAGTAGTAGTAGTAGTAGTAGTAGTAGTAGTAATACAATAGTATAATATTTAAGGGTGGTTTTAAGCTTTTGTCCACCATTGTATTGGTCTAAGTTGCATTACACTTATCTGCTACCGTCATACTGTTTATATTAACAACAACAACAACAACAACAACAATATTAATGCTGCTCCAATGTCTAATTCGTTGTGTAAAATGTGTAGTTTAATAAACTACGATTCGTTCGGCTATGTCGTTTCGTGCAGATCCTCTTGAGTATGTTAGACAAGGCTGGCTCTTCTTCGTAAATGAATGTTTGGCATATGGTCGGGTTATATGCCAATAACGCTACAATAAAAATAAACGTCAGTCGTAGCCCGGTCTCTCGAGCTTGACCTGTTCGAATAATCAACAGGTAAGAATTAAATATGAATGTTCAACGGAACACTTCGAATAAGGCGTCTTCGATTTAATGAACTTTAATTACTACACGTGAACGAACGTTCATTGGACAACATCTGCAGGCCTTAATCTTGCGACCACGCAGAAAAAGGTGAGAATATCAATAAAGATTATGTTTGAAATATAATAATAATAATAATATATTATTATTATTAATAATAAACCCATTTAAAGAACGTAGACTATTTCTAATCTATCAGCATCGTATATTACGTTGAAATATAAACTGTATCAGCCGAGGAGCGACCCTTTTATCGTCTTAGTTTAGTTTACGCAAGGTCTTCCCTTTGGCTGTTAGTTATGAAGTAAACTTTAAATGGAAAGCTTAAAAAAGACACATGGACTGGATTTTTTTCCTTTCCACGCAATTTGTTAAGTTGAAACATAAACAGTACAGCATCTCTCTCTCTCTCTCTCTCTCTCTCTCTCTGTAAGCAGCACAAAATCCCGTTTAAATTAAGAGCTTCTACTTAAGATATTATGATTGTAGTTGAACAACTTTTGAAATTGTATTAACCTCGCTGCCACCCAAAACTAATGTCAATCTAGTGAGCTTTGTGTGTTGTCACACTGAGTACATCACCCTGGGTTATGTTTATTTAGTGTGAGCGTACGTGCGTGTGTGCGTGTGTGTGTGTGTGTGTTGCTCCATGGGAATCTTTTGATAGAACTAAGCACATAATGGCAGCGGATGTAAGCTCTGTTATCACACACACACACACACACCGTGATAAATACGAAGCGCTAGGCTCTCTCTCTCTCTCTCTCTCTCTATATATATATATATATATATATATATATATATATATATATATATATATATAAAGATGGGGATCCTCACGTGTACTTCTACATGAACGCACATACAAAACATGATTCACACACACGCACGCACAAACACACACAGTGTTATATACCTAAATAGCTGTCGTCCCATATTAACGGATTTCACCAGTCGCCTGTCAAAACATGTCGGTCGAAACATTGTACCTTTACAGTTACATATTTCTATTTTTAAATTTCCATATTGCTGCTAAAACCCGTTTTGAACGACCTCTAACAACACAAAAATATACGATGACAACACGATAATGTTACTTTGTCGACTATGACTCAAACGCTATAACCTAAAGACAAATACAATTTCATACATAAAAATTATGTTAATTAATTCGCATTAAGACCCCCTTCACACTTTTTACGCCACCATCATGAGCACTACAAGACATTTTTTTTTAAAGCGGCACACTTATCTCGCGTAATCGTCGAAGAGATTTCACTGATATTTTTATCATTACTGCAAATGCCATTTTTGGGACACTGACAAATTACCTGTGTTTGTCGAATGTTTACCTGAAGAGCAGCCCCTCGGCTATATGCCTCAGATGTGATCAGTGCTGAGGTTAAAGAACTCACTCACTCACCCACTCAATATATATAATCGCTTCAGTAGAATAATTTTTGTTTTCAAAGAATGATTGCCAAATCTGAATATATCCCCTGTGCTTCGTAATAAGTTTTATTATGGCAGTCACAACAATGCTACAGTTTGCTGTCTGTGTATTACACATATAATTGACAATTATGATGCACGGAGCAAGAGGAATGTCTAGACGGTTTGGTAGAAATTACCATCTGGAAATCATATCGTTTCTGCATTAATACCGAAAACAAATTGCCTCATACAGACAGATTGTGTTCCTTTGTGGTATTGGTGTGTGCTTATTTGTATACGAATCCGTAGAAATATGACTATTTCTATTAAAATATTTGGTAAGATCATTAAAATACATTTATTTAAAATATAAATTAACCCATTCACTTATTTAAATTATAAATTAGCCCGTCCACTTATTTAAATTATAAATTAGCCCATTCACTTATTTAAATTATAAATTAGCCCATTCACTTATTTAAATTATAAATTAGCCCATTCGCTTATTTAAATTATAAATTAGCCCATTCACTTATTTAAATTATAAATTAGCCCATTCACTTTTTTAAATTATAAATTAGCCCATTCAATTATTTAAATTATAAATTAGCCCATTCACGTATTTAAATTATAAATTAGCCCATTCACTTATTTAAATTATAAATTAGCCCATTCACGTATTTAAATTATAAATTAGCCCATTCATTTATTTAAATTATAAATTAGCCCATTCACTTATTTAAATTATAAATTAGCCCATTCTTCATATTCATCAATTAATTTTTGTATCTTTGTCTTATAAATCGTGTTGTTTTGTGCGAGTCAAAACATGTGTTAAGTGTGTTTTAAATGTAAAACAGCTTGGAGCAACATATCTTAATTAAGGCACTATATATAATATAATTACTAATCCTTATCATGAAAAACTACGTGGTCGAGCGGTAGCGTGTTCGAGCACAGATCACTACCACCCGTGTTCGAATCTCGGCGTGGGCATATCTAACGGTTGTTTCATCTTTGACTTCGCTTCATTACCTTTGGAGGTCGCTCGGCCCATTTAGCCTACCGTGTGTGCAAAACTGGCCGTAAAACACCAATCATCATCATCATCGTGAAAAGATTACCTGTCTATCATAACGTTCGCATAAATACTCGAAATGTTTACCCAGACAAACAGATTTAGAGACCTCATGGACATAACTGGGATCAATAAATACTTCGACTTATATATATATCGCGATGTTAAACTGTCAGGTAATTACAGACAGATGAAAACATCACGAGCTACCCATCAACAACATGACGTTGATTACCAAACATCCAGCTCATTTGTGAAACATATGTGGGTGTTTTACTGGGCAAACAAATCGCGCAAAGTACAAACTCCAGATGGAACCGCTCGAACAAACGGCGAACGTCAATTCTTCAGGTCGTCAGTCCTAGGTTTAAATTTATGGACTCGACTAGTCTACACAATTAATTAGGTATAAACATACGAGGTCACCGATGTTCCATCACCAATGGAATCCGATTGGTGTCAGCGAAAGACAGAACATGGTCACGTGCGACATTCTCGTCATTTTTAGTGTCTCGCACGTGATCTAAATTGTGGCCACAAATGTAGAACGCCCGTCCACTTAACAAACTCATATGGCTACATGAGAAGATTTCCTCATCCACGAGAGTACCACAACCGTCAAGAGGCCACCCATTTCGAATTAGCCGACCGTAACGCTCACTCAATCGAAACGTGTTGTTTATGGCCAATATTCACGACATACGGTACACAAAACGGGCCACGCAATCAGCTAATGTAGCAATAAATAACTGAAATAAGATCCAAATATTTAAACTCGATAAAACATCATTTGAAATAATTGCCTATCGCCATCCACAGAATAAAACACTGCAAATATAATAGCAGGATACATGATGAATAAATGGCAATGTTTCACTGCCACTTTTGTGCTTACTTTAGGCTAAATGGTGATTAATAATGGTCATTATCATTATGGCAATTGCAACATTGAATGTATGCATGGGACGTTTGTTAGAATGATGAGCCTTTAAACAAAGGTTAGATAACAGAACTCACAGTGATAACACCAACAATTAAGACGAAAACTGAACTTATTTTAGCTTGTTTCATTTCATTGTTTAAAATAATTCATAACTCTTCACTCCTGTATAGATCTATTATTATTTTTAACCGTTGGATTTTCATAAATGAAAAGGTTACCTGGACAAAAAAATATTTCATGATTATATTTTTGGGACAGGTCTAGTGATGTACTCATTTTGTCTCGGTTGGTTCGAAAGATGGCTGATATGTAATTATTACAAATACAACAACAAAAGGTTTTACGACGCCATACTTTGGCCCAGTTCAATGTCTACACTTTGCTATTACCGTGTTCATCCGAAGTAAAAGAATAACCAGTATTTGTTTAAATACACGTAAATTCGACTTTACTACAATAACATATCTGTATACATATAGCATGTTTTTACTGCTAACCAACCAGGTTGCTGATTACTTTATATTGATAGTATATTGCTGTGTATTATGTATTCCCTGTATGTATATTTTAGATATTCTTCTTTGAAGGCTCAACAAAAATAAATAAATAAATAAATAGGAAAACAGAACACGTTCGATAAATTAGACAACGGTGATGAAGTTATTTAATTTTTAATACTTTATTTACGTCCATCAGCTATTTCCAGAAATAGACAATTTCCGCGACGCATGCGCAGTCCAAATCTACTGTGGTTTGCGGGTCATTGAAGCTGTGTAGTAGCATGGAACAAAAGATGTGTAATTCACTAATTGTTTGTAAATTTACGTTTTGGGCGTCACAGAACAAAATCGATCTACAAGTTATTGTAGCAATTTATTTTTGGCTGTTCGCTGATGATAAAGGCCCGAGCACTCTATGCGCGTGCGCCAAGTTTGGATGTTTCCGGTGCTCTGACGAAAGCCGAGCATCGTGTTTGTTGGTGATAAAGATCCGAGCATTCAGCATCGGAACAATGTTCATCAATGTTATTATAAATCCGAGCCATTTCATGATCGTTTTTAGTTTGTTTTTCATCTGCTCGCATCAGGGTCAGTGACGGGAGCTTAGTTGTAATTACTGCTACTAGTGTTTAATAAAGATATATGAGATTAAGTCTATTTACTATTATTTAATAATAATATGCATTATAATCAGATTAAAAAGAAACTCAGTATTTCATGGTTCCCACAGCCAAGGAAATGATATTTTCTACAGGTATACTATTTAGTCAGGTTTTTTGTTCTGCGCGGAATTTTTCAAAGGCAGTATTTTCTGTAAAATTCAAGAACATTTCCTGGACCAGGAAAATTAATTTGTTATTTCCCAGGTTTTCTATAACACGTGGGAACCCTCATTATTTGTAAAGCTGCATGGCTGTTCTATCTTTTCGTTCGTACCCCTTCAAAACTATGAAAAGCAACTTCTACTTTCAACCCAAATGCAACTACTACGTGTTCGGCCGCCATATTTGAGCGGAAGTAATAGCCAACGAGGAATAATTAAGTGTTCGGACCTATAACGCTGAGGTACAGGGTTCCGATGCTCGGATACGTAACCACTTCGTTTATTTTTTTATTATTAAATATAACGTAAAATTATTTGTACTAATAGTGACAGATAAGATTATTTGTATGGGGAAAGTTGACAGTTTATTTTTGCCTGAAAAATTACATGTTATTGAAAATAATTCATCAAGTTGGGAACTGTAATAGACACGCTATCAATAAATGAAAAAAAATAGTGTGATCTCCCTAGATGGCGCAGTCGTCGAGGAAATTGTTTATTAATAAGTTTTGGCAATTACTTCTCGGACAGTTGAGAAGATATTATCTCCTTTGGGTAAAATATCTCTTTCGTCAAAATGCCTTTAAATGACAGGCTAAGAGATGGCAAGGTTATCAGGGGATAACATTTCAGTTGGCTTTTAATACATTAGACAATGAACATCAACTAATTTTTAGCTGGATTCCGAAGTTCTGCAAAAACAGAATTGTCGATTTTTTGTACTAAAGCCCTTATTTTTTGCCTAAAAACCGTGTCATCTCAGAAACACGTTAATCCTGAAGGCAGCAGCAAACACAGACTGGTAAATCTTCTGTAGAAGTAGTTCTGGACTTGAACCATGTGGTTAAAAAGGTTTTGTATATTTTAGAATTATGTTATCATTTCGAGGATATTAATTTAGCAATATAGAAGTTTGTAATTATTAATTTATTGTTTCAGACATTTATTTTATAATTCATAACATATTTTTATATTGGCTATCCACCTCATAATTACCAAAGAATGACAACTATTTGACCAAGATAACAAGCGAAGTGGTTATAACTTTACCGAAGTGACTGGTGATTAGTTTTCAATCATTCTAGTACATTTACATGAAATAAATGCTATCAATTATATGTTTTCAACTATATAGTTATTAAAATAATTATTTCCTATACTGTATTGCAAAATAAAATATTATCCAACAGGGAAAATATGTGAACTTTACTCCACAATTTATGTTAAAATATTGAAAATTAGCACTACTGAAACATAACCATTTCTTCACATGATAGGTATATTAAACCTACCAATATTCAATATCATTAATATTAATAATATTGTATATTTAATAAAGCGCCCTTACTAGCAGGAGTCATTCAAATGCACTGTACAAATAATATGTAATATAATTATACCCCAAATAATGTGTCTGTAAAAATCATTGCTGCAGGCCAGATGATGTCAACAAACAAAAGAAGAAAGCTGAACTTAGTTCATAACCTCTCAAACAATTACTGAAATATTCTCTTGCGAAACAGCTGGTTACGTATAAACATGTCACAAACATTACAATTTTGATTTATTTAACCCGGCAAGAATAAATTATCAGAATTACAGCAAACCACAAGTATGTCAGAATCAGCTGAAATAAAGCTCACCAACTTAATATCCTGTACAGCCAAAATAATCAGTTTCTAACCAAAACAGTCAGACCGTTCAACAGAGTACTGCAAACTGGTATCAACCATGATATATGGAACCTAGCCTATGTTATTAATAAGGGAAGCCATCAAGACAAGAAGAATTACTGACCCATATCACTATTATCATCTGTTGGTAAGGTACCCGAGATTGGTTTGTAACAAAATGTATACATTTCTGATGGATGAGAAACTCTTCACCTGGTGTAACTCCAGATATAAAAAGAATGATTGCTCCTATCCATATCTAGGGTGAGCTCCGGTGGTCTAGCGGTTAAGCACCCGGCATTTGGTGCCAACGGTCTCAGGTTCAAACCCCGGAAGAGGTCGAAACTTTTCCAGGGATTAATTTCTCGGCTCACAACATCGTGGGTGGCTGATCACGTTAAATGGCGCTGCCGTTCCGATGAATTATTAAAAATAAAGGGGACGTTAAAACCCCCTGAGGACGTAAAACACTCTAGCAGTGACCACCGACAGGGTATTTCGGCTCCATCTTTCCGTACTTCTCCCCTGTGAGTGGTGGGGGAGGAGTTCCTCAACCACTCCAACATAAAGGCTGTGCCAAATAAGCGATAGCCTGGGGATTCTCCCCGAACAACAAAACAAGCATCCATATCTAGGATTGATACTGAATGAGCAGATGAATTATGAAGACCACGTAAATCAACAACAACTAAGGCAGACAAGAAGATGGGTCTGATTCGGAAGTTGAACAATGACCTCCCAACGTGTGTCATTGAGAATGTCTACACATCTTACATCAGACCTTAACTAGAGTATGCTGCAGTCCTGTACCATAACTGCACTAAAGATCAAGCAAACATGCTGGAAACTTGTCAAAAGACAGGCTTGGAAATCTTCTCTCACCCATACAAGGCCAAAGTGGCAGATACCCTATAAGTCATGAACACCTCCTCACCTCAATCAGAACCAACTGTACTAAATACTAAAATGTGTTCATCCCTGCAGCAGTGAGGAAATGAAACTCACTAGACATTGCAATCAAAGCAGCCACATCCCTGAACTCCTTTAAGTGAACTCTATAGAAATTAATGTTCAAAAACACCGGTGGAAGATGTTACAATAAATCCAGAAGAAAATCATCTGTAAATCATATATGCCTATTAGACTCGTATTGAGTGCACAGAAACATCTGTATGCTCATGGAATTGTGGCAACCCATACCTGTCAGTTATGCAAAAAAAAACGAAGAAGATGAAACGCCAATACATTATTTTCTGGAATGTCCAAAAACTGCAGCTGACAGACATCTTCTTTACGCTGCGGTCGACTATGAATAGGCTCGATATCGACATCAGCAACACACAGTCAGTCAGTGAACTCATAACATGAGCATTGTTTAATAGTTGATAATGTTGCACTGCTTCACATAATACAAGAATACATACCAAAACCAAAAGATTCTAAGAAAGCAAATCCACAAGGTATATTTTATCTAAATGTATGTAATTTCATATAAATCACCACACAAATTGTATGATTATTAATTTTATTGATGCATATGTACATAATTTATATTCTATGTAAATCAAAACATGTAAATTCTGTAGTGCAAACCCCACAATCCTATGGAATCAGGGAATGCACTAAAAAGATATTTAAATAAAATCAATCATGATAATATACCTGACTATAGCAGGATCAATGATTTGTTGAAAGAATTATGATATATCACATGAAATAAGAGGCCAAACCAATAACTTATTTCAGTTTGTCTAATCATCTTTTGAGTCATGATGTTTACTATTGCCATTGATTAGGTTAGTCTGCATTTTTATGGAACACTCTTTTGGCAGTTCTAGATATCTTATTGGTCTACTCTTGGCCTTTGAGATCACAGACTTTACAACGGACATGACATTTTTATAGACCTCGTCTACGGACTTGCTGCCATCTATCACCTGTAATAAATAAATTGATATTTAGCAATGTAATAATAATAATTATTATTATATGACCAAATGAATACAAAAATGCATATACCATAGGTCCCGACCCTTATTTTGGGAGGTCAGCTTAATGGCCGGTGCTATTTCACTGTCAAGAAATTCAGTCATCGAAAGAAATATTTTCAGTGTGTTAGCAGCCTTCTAGATGCTAGTGACCTAGGTCCTAGTCTAGATCTAGATGCAAACGGACATCAATCGTCATTTTGATTTAAACTCATACAGTCATGGAGTGAAAATAGAAGTGAAACAAGTTGATGATAATTATACATGGCTTTATAATGAAAATCAATGTTTATATGTAGAATTATCTGATTTTTGGAATTACGGATAAATCTAATTGTTTGACTCAGTAGCGCATTTCACGAAGGCAGCGCCAGTAACAAGTCAACTTGTACCCAACACATCCTGTACCCAAGAGCATCGTATCTCAATCGTTTGGCAGCATAGACATTAGGGTGCCCCCATATACATATTTTGTCCAGGCATATTTATACTAATAATGGGATAATTACTGATTAATTAATTTATTATCAATAGAGACATATAGTTACTAACTGACATCATATATCGGTAATTTACATATGTTTTGGTTATTGCCGCGTTAGTGACCATAACGTACAATATGTTTAATTACTTCTAAGTCATTGACTTTATATAAGGTTCATTGAATGTTTAATCATGTCATTAATTTAAGTTTGAGGTCCTACATATGCGCTAACAGTTTGTGTAAACAATGATTATAATTTGCCTTGATCTATTGACAGTATACAAAACACATTGGTATAACAAATTATAAAAACAAAATTATTTTTTGTATTCAAAACGTCACTTGGAAATACTGCAGGGAAAAGTTCAGATTTTTAGGTCGGCTTAATGGACGGTAATACCATAAATCATGATATTTTAAGCCTAAAAACCATCCTTGGCTTAATGGAAGGGTTGGCTTAATAACCAGGACTTACGGTATAATAAGAATAATAAAGCTATTATGACAGCCAATCATAATACGAAAACATGTCACCTTAGGTCACCTTACTCTTTCAAGGCTTTCTGGGAGTTTTAGGTGTACGGTTGAGTATATTCCAAAATTTGAATTTCTAAGGATTTTCAATGGCGAAACAAAAATATGTGGAACCAAAATAATACACAAAATTTCACTAACTGGATATAGATTCATAAGCCATAGAAGGAAAATTATTTCCAAGGTTTCTGTAAGTGTAATAAATATGTCTAGGTCATTTTGATGAAAACAAAATTCAAGAGTTTTTAAGATTCAGTTCCAACTGACTAGCTTGTATTCAGGAAAGCAATTACAGTAAATATAACCATTTTTTTGTAAACAACAGTCTATGTACATTGACCAATAGTCAACCATAATTAATATTTTTATCTCTATATTTAAAAAAAGACACTTCCTTGGAAAAGAAAAACATATTTGCACAGATACTGCATTATAACACTAAAAATAATTAATGTGTTTTCACACAATCCCAAAAGCATTTGATCTTGAACTACCACATCATAATATGGAATATAGCTAAAACTAAGATATGTGGAAAAAGAGCTACGTTAAACCCAAATAAATTTGGTAACAAACTTATAAGCTTTATCAATCACATGGATCCACTATAACATAGTGATTACTGGGGATTATAGGCCATGGACCATGTTATTAGCGGACTAAAAAGAGACCAACGGTTGTTTTAATGCACTTAGTCTGTGGTTGAAGGGAAAAGGCATGATAGAACTTTGTGTGGGGATCATTTCCAAATAAAATAGACATTACTATTCAGTTCTAAACATTATCCTGTATCTAGCAATCACTAATTAATAAATACTAAATAGCACTTTTTAACAGACTACAGATAAGTGTTGTTTCTTTAAAAATTACCTGAATTATGAAAAATGCAAAATTACATTAAATGACATTATCATTAATAGATTTTTAACTTTTTCGTTTATCTTTGTGGAACATCATTTTAAAAACAAATCAAATTGTCATTTTAGAAAATACTAGGCAGAGCCATTTGGTTTCTTCAGATTTAATTATTAATAAGAAAACTATCAAACTATTTTAGAATCAGGCAACAATGGCTTACAATGGTAATAATAACAGTTCTGACCATTTGAATTATACAGGCTAACTACTGTTTTGAGTTTGGCTGGCATCGATATTGAAATCTTGACCAATCCATTTATTATATGGCCTTGCTCACCTGCCAGTCCTCTGTTCTAAGCCAAGCATAATTTGCAGCCACCTTTTCCTGGAAGGACCTCACCTCGTATCTCTCGCTGCCATATTCTCCCCTTTTGGCTGCCTCATGTAGAGACACATCAAAATAGAGCACGACATCTGGCCTAATTACACCTTGTTCTGGCTGAAAACACCACTCCAAGTCCAGCATCTGTAACAATGATAATGTATATTAGTCTAAGATCTGTAGTCTATTGGTAAAATGTTATGTATGAAATGAGTAAATATTTGAAAATAATTATAGGAAAGCTATGATTAAAAAATTATGTTTAGTGTTCAAATACTTTACGATTTATATATATATTTTATTTGAAGCATCAATGTACAATTGTTTTCAATGGCTCTTGCTAGCACTAAATAGAGCTTAATTAAATTTACAGTACTTTTATTACTATTAAGGAAAGCAAACATGTGGACCAAGAAATATACTAACGGAAACATGAAAAGTGACAAGGGGATATGTAGTCACTTCAGTGGTTCTATCCAGGATAACTTACGGATTTAGCTCCTGAGAATGCTACCCCAGAGAAGGAATATCTGTCAACAACGAGTGTAACACCAGCTTCCAGATCCTTCTTCATACCTGGCCTGCCAAACGCAAACAATAGCTCATTGATCATTGACTTAGATGTACATTGAGAGATGGTGGACTATTATTTTCTTGGAATTGAGAAATTTTGGGACGGGGCAGTACCGAGGCAAACTTGTTTTTAAATGGAGGATAAATGGCAACAATATTTTCAGCAAAAACATTAAAGAAATAATAACATATTACATTTTATTCATATATATATATATAACCATGTAAATATGTCTAATATATAATACAAACTGAAAGTTAACCTATCATAATAACTAAATGTACAATAAACTGTTGAACCCAAAACTTGAATGAAATATAATTTCTAGTAAAAAAACCCGACTAACTTAGAAGAAATTCCAATAATAAAATGTATTATACAGCTCTCAGGTATGAGAGAGTGGCCTTTGGAGAACCCCCTCCACGCGGTAAAATGGGAAAGGAAATCACAGAGCATAGTGAGTCATATACAGCTGGGAGTGTGCTGTAACCATATGAGAAATATTTGGGTTTTGTGCATTTTATGATAATCTGAGATTACTTATGGGATAAAACATGTCTTTTGCAAAAAGAAAATTTCTTTAAACTACCAGTTTACCCAACTCCCATGTCCAAAAATTATTATTTTGGACTGGAAAAACCAAAAAACTTTCATTTATCACTTCTATATTATTCAATTTATTGAGTTCTGTTCAAAGAGTTGGTGGACTGCCAACTCCAATTTTTAGATATATACAAGCTTGTGTGTTTGTGTATGTGTGGACAGGGGGTTGGGTTAAGTGCAGTTTAAAGTTGTATGGGGGAAGCGATATGAACTCGCAGTGTACACTCAGAGATAACAAGTTCTGCTTTACAAAGTTAGATGGCCACAATACTATCTCTGATTGAAAACCTTGCGACTGTGTCTAATGATTTTCAACACATTCCCCATTTGTCCGCTTTCGCAACCCACATTATAGTAAATAGTACTCACTTTGAGCCATAAAACTGGATTATCACAAATCCTGATAAACCACAACAATAATCAACAATACAAACACTATATGTAAAAAGACTTACATCAACTCCCATCTGTTGGCTGTAAATAACAAATGGACAGCATGATCTTCCATCTCGCACTCCTTTTTTAGATAAGCATCAATCAAACATCCAATAGGTGTACTCCTGTCTGTGTTCAGTAAATAATTCAATTTTTGTTACATTAAACAAATGTAATTGATTTTAGGTGAGCCTTTCAATGAAAATATATGACAAAAAACAGAAATGGATTAACAAAACTGGATGGATGGGATTTAAGCAACTGATTTTAAATTTGATGAGATATCGAAGCTTTACATTGGCGAGTACAAATTTCAAGGAATTTTTCCCATGGTTTAAGCTAGAGAGTTCATCAAAAGCTAAGTATGATTAGGTGAAAAATTTATGAAGATGAGTGGGAAGATGTTTCTTCAAAGACAACTTTATCTAGATACCAGATATAAATTCTGTATCTTATCATTTCAAATACACAAATAAATATTACCACTGAAGGTCATCAAATGCCATCTAAGATACTAGGTTTTGAAAAGATTTCCCGGTGGTAAGATGTCTCGATGGCCATAATTTAATTTCTAGCAAAAACCCACAATTTTTTCCACAATCAATATAATCCATTGTTTAACATTTCTAGCCACTAAAACTAACAAATAATCTACCAGTGTGGTAGCAGATTGCCATTAAAGACCTGACACAAATAACAAAAAATCAGGTGGTCTTGGAGAGTGGTTTCCGCTACTATTTAATGAAACAAATCACCTGGAAATGTCCTCATTTTTGCCTTCATCCCACTGTCATTCAGTCCTTGTACTATCTTCCTACATTGCGTTGTCTTACCAGTCCGATCACAACCCTCAAGTACGATAAGTGCGCCACGAGACATCCTGTATAGAGGTGATACAGAACAGCTGACATAGATTACATTATCATCACAACAGACAAAATTACTATTAACTTTGTACTTGAATGGAAATAAACGTTAAGTCCCTTCTAAACGATCTGGTTGCCAATTTGAGGTATTTTCAACTGCACATGTGCACCTTCTAGAATATCCAGTAGAATATAACACTGCTGGCTACTGCACACATTACGGATTTATTAAAGCTCCAGCAGTGTCTGCCTAACCCTAAATCAAAGTATTTGTGTAATTCTGTCACGGTAAAATGCGGTATCTCATGGATGGCTGACCACCTTAAATTGTGTTGCCCTCTCCACAGAATTAACTAAAAGGGAGACTGCCTGAAGACGTAATGCCCTGTCAGTGACCACCCTCTAATGTCGAGACTGGACTATTGTAATGCGCTCATCCATGGACTACCAGATACCATGATCAGTAAGCTGCAATGTTTACAAAACATGGCAGCTCGCATTGTGACTAGAACAGCTAGACATAATCATATCACACCTGTGTTAAAGAAACTCCATTGGCTGCCAGTAAAATACCGTGCTCAGTTTAAACTTCTGGTCCACACGCATAAGGCATTGCACGATCAATCTCCTGTGTATTTGAGAGACATGTTACAGATGTATACACCAGGCAGGACTCTAAGATCCCAGAATACACAACTATTGGTAGTACCTAAGATGTGGACCACATCATATGGCAACAGATGTTTTAGTTATGCAGCACCCAGTCTCTGGAATGGACTGCCTGCCGATATTAGAAAATCTAAGACAACAGAGACTTTAAAAAAAAAACACATTATTTTCTAGTTCACTATAGCCATTGAACAAATCTAGTCATTCTTAATAATGTGTATATATAACATGTTTATATTCTATTGTTATCTTCTAGTTAATAGCAGTTCAATATATTCTTATATCAGTATATTATAACGATTTAATTTAGTTGATTAAGTTTATTTTAATATTTTTATTTTATTTTTCTTTTTTTAATCATCCTATTACGTCAAAAAAATTAATCACAACTATATTGTAATATTTTATTTTACATTTAATATATATTATTCCATGTCATTTTAACATTTTATGTTTATATGTCTTGTATTGTAAAGCACTTTTGAACATGATATAGTTTATGAAAAGAGTGCTATATAAATATGGTATATACTAATAATAATTTCTGCTCCATCTTTCCATACTGCTCTCATGTGAGTGGTGGGGGAATAGGTGATTAACAACTACTCTATAATAAAAAAGGGACCTTACTTGAAGTAAAGTTCTCACATTCTTGTGATAGATCATGAAATGAAAGAAAATTTATTAAATGAATCATAAATACAAGAATACTTATTTATCTCCCTTTATTTATTATGTAATATTTATTAATTCAAACATGGCTTAGTTAATAAGTGCAAACTAAATATTTTGACATTTTATAGATGTATACACCACAGAAACAGGAAATGTGCCAAACCAATAACTATAAAATTGTGTTTACCAGTCCAGACCTATAGCCACTTCATAAAATGACTATGCTTTCTAAATGGAATTAAATTTCTTAGACCAAAAACTGACACGTCAGTGTAACATGTGGATACTATTAATACTGTGAATAAAACTTAACAGTAACATTAATAATGTCAGGTACCTGGACAACTCAGCCACAGAAAAAGAAATGTAAATTAATTAATTAATATTTGTGTGTGTGTTTATATATATATATATATACATATATATATGACTGATATGGAATAAGTGCATGTAGCTTGGTAGTCATTTACTTGCAGTGTATTTTACTGAATATGCCTTTGACAAATGTCACCAACAATTAACTATCAATCAATTTATTTTATACCTATAAAACAAATACAAAAATACAAATACTTTTACTTAACGTCAGTGTTTAGAACAGATTTAACGTTAGCCAGAGGCTAACATTACTGATGAAATGACAGGATAATCATAACATGGGCGCATACACCTTCCCACATGAATGAAATAATTTAGAAGTAGACATTTCTCTATTTGCTCTTTCAATCATGCCAGTGATTGGCCTACGTTTGATGCTAGCTCCACCCAAGTGAATCGATGTTGCGTATTACTATAACACACCGTTGTCGTATCATTTATCATTGGGCCGAGCTGTGTCGTCAGTGGGCCGAGCTGTCTCATAATGGGGCCAAGTTGTCTTGGACAACTCAGTCCAGGGCCGAGCTGTCTGGGCCGAGTTGTCACTTGGGCCGAGCTGTCTAGGATTCATAATGTCATTATCAGTAATTAATTCGTTTTTTTATTATATGATGATAACAATATATATATATATATATATATATATATATATATAGATAAGTGTCATTCAACTTGCATAATTACTATATAAAGATACCTAGTCTATAGAACCACTGGGACTGTGACACTGTAGTATGAGACAATTATTAAATTAATATGATCAGATCTTAATTCAATAATTGTTTAAAAAAAGAATAACTAATATGAAAACATCCTTTTCATTTTCATGCAATATTATAAAACTAAAATATAGTTAACTGAATTTTGAAATGTTTACGAAAATAAACTAATCACAATATAATTCATAATAAGTCTAGATCTATTATAATTATTATTTTTTAATATTAGAATAATGAAACCTGATCAGTGACGGTGAGTGATCATTTTAACATTTATGCCTAATTATGGCTTTTTTATTATTATGCCTAGGCTAAATCTCTAATTATGGTGTACTAAAGTTATAGGCTATTTTGCAGATAAAGTATATTACTAATCAAGGCGAATGTGCCAGCAATAATATTGTCAATAAATCCATAAGTGACTTACTGCTAATAATTTATCTTCTTAGTCGTTTAATAATAAAGGAATGACCTAAGATTTAGCTTTTCCGCCTTTTCACGAAAACATCAACCGGCCGGCCGTTACGGGCTAAATCGGCTCGCTTGATAACTCGACCCGAAAAGGTTCGGTCATTTAAGGGACGATATGGTTAACTATAAATGTCATGTAGTTTAGACTTTAGCTACATGTACTTATAATCAGCGTATAACTTGTTCATAAGTGAATGTATCCAGATTATTTTAATGCACGTGCAGTTTATATTATCGTGACAGTTTTAGTGTAATAAACATAAAGATAATAGACCTATAATGCAACTGTTTTCTAAATATGGTATAAAAATATTCATATTGCATGCAATCTATTGTTATAATTGTAATCATCTTTTCGTTAAATACTCTGACACTGGCAATGTTTAAACTTTTTTTTATAGAAAGCCAGCCTCCAGAAAATTAGCAAAGTAATTACATTTATGATACACAACTGTAGTTATACAAACGTAACCTGAAAGCCTAATATTAACTTGATAATTAGTTCTCCATAAAGGATTCATTAATTAGAAGCGAATTTGAAGAAAAAAAATCACACAAGAAATTTGAATGTTTGACAATATTGAGCAATTTCACTATGTAATGTAATTGATATTATTGATGATTGATGTTTTATGGCCACTTTTGTGCACATGGTAGGCTAAATCAGCTGAACAATCTCCAAAGGTAATGAAGTGAAGTCAAGGATGAAACAACCTTCAGATATGCCTACGCCAAGATTTGAACTCAGGTGGTAATGATCTGTGGTCCATCACATTACCAACTAGACCATGGAGGCACATAATCAAATGATATTATTATGTATGATAAATAAATGAGAGCAGCTCTAGTTTTCACAATATTCAAAGATGGAAGGTTGTAGTAACTTTGCTTGTTTGTAATTTCTTTAGAATTTGGAAATAATCATCTCTACAAAAATAACTTCTGCGCAACATTCAGATCACAGTGAAAATATGATCAGAGTTCAAAGGGGCCAAATTTTATGTGATGTTTCAGGATTTGCTCACATGATGAGTTGGAATTTATACTTCGATTAACCTATCACAATGGGCTCGTTTTATTCGTGTAGTATCATCAAAATGTCACTGTAAAACCTGGAGCATCATATTCAACTTGTATACGAACACAAATCAACCTATAAAATTCAAATAGTGACACATTTAAGTAACCAGTATGGTAATCAAAGCCTAGAAGTTAGAGCCAAAACTCCCACAACAAATAACATACTACTAATAGCCGAAGATGAATAAAATCTATATCTTTTTTGTGTGGAAATCATACAAAAATAGCATAATAGCTATTGTAATTGGATGATTTGAAATTGATAAATTTGTTTATGGAATTGATCTAATGGAATTTTATTTGGAATTGACAAAATGGAATTGACCCCCATGTTTGTTCTGTGGTATACTGGATCACATTATAGTAAAGCCAGACTCTATCATAATGCTTAGCATAATTGGAGGGAGAAACAAACAAAAAGTATAAATTAGAACCAGCATGTCTTGTTTGATCAAACGTGATTTATAGGATGTCTAACACTATGATACAAATTTCCAATGAATGGCTAACCAACTTTTATTTTATTCATAGTAACACTGGATTTGGGCGGTGGCTTATGACGTCACTTTTGATAATACCATAAACATCTAAATAATTTTCAGGTCAGGTTTGCATGAGGCTAATGTATTCATGTACTCTTATCTAGATATACACCAGTTGTCATTTCCAGCTACTGGTAGTATCATAATGATACAACACAAATAGACATACAGGGTTTCACTTAATATAATGTACATGCAGAATTGTTCCTGAATATGACATTTAATTGTTCTATATATGCATGTATAATATGGAAAACATCATAATATGAACAGAATAAATTAAAGAAGATGAGTGTTATCACCTATCATGTCCATAAGCAACCCACTACTGTCTAGTCTATACAGTAAATGTAACCCCTATAGGATATAATGTAAATATAACAGGCAATCTCAATCAACTGGCAGCCCTAATCATTAATCAGTGGCTATCCCTCACCCAATCGAGGTAATTCTAATTTAAACTATAATCAGTTAAACTGTAGTGTAAGACTGTGACTGAGTATTATATTCTAGATCTAGTTGCTGATTGTAGTTCTAAAATAATTTCAAAATTATGTCTACTGGACTCTAGAAAGAATAGATGCTAGGGATTAGACAATCTAGAGTATAGATCTAGCCTATAATCATAGTACTGCAGGGTCCCAAATATCTGGTCGCATGGTTGACCTGAATTAGTGAAGGGCGACTACATATTTTGAACAACTAGCACTGCAGGCAACTGGACTATTTCTGTTTTAGGCACATTGTTGTTTTTCATTCAACCATTCTTTTCCGTGGTTCGATCTCTAAGCACAAATCTATAACAATAATGATCTATTGGGAAATTCCATATTCACAGTTTCAGTTCATATTTGCAGGATGGTGAGGAAATATCACTTTCTGAATGGCATTGCTTAACGTATAGATCGTGCATTATCACGCAACAAATCCGACAGCATATGAGTCTCTTAGCTAAAATTGGCAAGAACAAGGATAGCAGTTTTACCATAGTTTTACACTGGCATAAGCATTGGGCATGCTCGATAAGATTATCTGGAAAGTGAAAAATAATTGTGTCCAGTGGCAGCAGAGAGTTGTTAGCAAAAGTCATGGAGAAAACAGTAAATGGGAACGGGCGTTTAACCCAAATTGGAAAATTGGCTACCCATGGCTGGGGAAGAGTTGGGCAGTTCGAGATCAGACGCTCCATCCACGTCCAGCCAGGCAAGTACGGTGATATGCACGACGTGCTGCACAGCTGGGAAGATAAACCCGACCATTTTGGACAAAAATTCGTTTGCGTTGGGATGCCAGTCATTTAAGCTGGAGAGCATAGACCCATAAAGCCTCAAACAAACATATTGTTGCTAAAGAGATTTTCAAGTCCACTGAGGCCCCGGAAAAACAACCGGCTCATAATTTGCTAACCATTTTGCGCAAGGATGATATAGAGAAATTATCATACCTGTTTAGAACCTGCCATGCACTAGCCATGAAAAACCACCCTTTCTCAGATTTAGTTTGGCTTTGTGAGTTAGATAGACAGAAGGGTGTTAAATTAGGAAAAACATATATGAATGAGGAGTCAGCAAAGGAGCTTAGTAGGCACATAAGTGAAGTTGAAACAGAAAAACTCTGTGAGATGACATAAAGATCATGAAAACATCATCAATGTTCCTGGCTTGCTGTAAACTCTTCCAGCATCCAGCACTGAAGTCGAGCGAGGTTTTAGTTAACTAAAGTTGATTAAAACCAATCTAAGAACACAACTCATTGAACACAAGTTAACTGATCTGCTGTCAATTAAACTTTTGGCTGCTCCTATCTCATCGTTTGATCCAGTCCCAGCAATTGAACACTGGAATCAAGCTTCATCCCAACCACGAAGACTAAATTTGTTTGATGATGGATTCAAGTCACAGGTATTGGTTGATGGTGAGACCTCCAATGAACAGGCTCATACAGTTGCTGATGCAGCAGAGCCAGTCAGTACAACTGGCAAATCCACTGACTTTGTGTCTGCTGTAGTTGATACAGATGATACACCAGATTCTGAATCAGCAGATGATTTGGAGGATGAGAACTCTGAGCTCATTGGAAAATACAATTATATTGCTTGGTGATGATAAGGTCTACTAAATTCTGCTAATGTGGTGCGTGAAGTAAATAAAGAATTTATCTAACATGATCTTGGTGTCTTCATAGCGAAATTAATGTTGGGGTACATACAAATATAAACATTTATTTGGCAACAGATACACAATATAGGATATACATATTGGGCTCCATCCTCTTGTACATGTACTGAAATGCCATCACAACAGGACATACATGCCATTGTCATTTGTAGATAAATGTATCATGCCAGTCCCCAAAACTAAGAAAATATAGAACTAGAAGGGCCAGTAAAAATTTAAGGGCCACCTTTATTTTTAAGTTACTGGCCCTGCTGGCCACTTCAGTTTTGAAAGGTATTTGGGACTGTGATATTGTAGTGTAGGTCTAATTGTATATATCTCTAGATCCTATTACTATTAATAATAATACTATTTATTAGTATTTAGATGTTAGTACTATTATTATAGTATTAATTATTATAATTAAACTTTTACAGTATTATTAATTTAAGAAAATCATCTTAATTATTTATATAATATTACTTACAACATGGCAGTATTTGTTGAAAAGTGACATTGGCCAAAGACAACTGATCCAACAGTACGAAATGTCCTGCCAAGCATAACTTCATATTTCATAACTAAACTGTCATGTTCTTAATAGATTGTAACAGTGTAATGAACTTGTTAAAATAAAAACATGGTAAATCCATACGTTGAAACACCATCTCTAACATAACAAATGATGTAAATTACGTCAATGCACAGAAGGATTAAAGGTTCGGAAACATTAAATCGTTTTCACTAAACATCGTAGTCTATAATATGATATATTACCAACGTTGTATTAGTTAGCTAGTACTATTCACGAAATATTTGAATTGGTATAGTAATATTACAACTGTATGGTATATGCATATATTATGTACATAAACAACTTTATATAAGTATAAAAGTGCCGCAACTCGTTTCCTTCATCAGAGTCTTTCTTTCAAAGAACCTAGAACACACACGCGCGCGCGCGCGCGCGGGAGATAGAGGTCTCAAAAGATGTATAGGTATCTAGGTTGAAGAGACGAGCAGCAACATGAACATCATATAGTAGATATTCTGTAAAAAATAATTTCTTGGGCTTTACTACCCCAAAAGTAAATATATATGTGTATATATGTATGTATGTGTATAAGTATATGCATACATGCATGCATATGGATTTATCATATTGCAGCCATATTTATGTGGGGATTCGGAAACTATATGTCCATTGTAATTGCACATGAAAGAATACAGCTATAAAATTATATCTATTTAATGCATGTAAATGAATGTATGAAATCAATGTATTGTTTCGAAAATAAAATTATTAATTATTACTTAACAGCAACTCTGTAAATTTTATGGTTCTTACAATGGAAATATAATACTGCATAATTTCGTTTTATTAGTATAGTTTTCATGTCTCTCATGACTCAAATAGATTGGTTTGTGTATATATTTTATTGTCATTACTTTGAATGCAACTGGTATAGTGGATACACGAAGTGTGACTTAAATAAATGATCTATATATCCACTAATTACTTTGTAGATCAATAGTTTCAATAAAAATACAAATATTTATTTGGTAACTGATACATAATATAGGATAAACATAGATTTCATGTATATATGTTGCCTGGTGTTATTTACCCAATTGGCTGATGATGGTTTGAGTCGGTGGGAACTATTGGAACAAGGCTGGTTATTGTTGTTTTTCTATAGGAGCTAATGTAGTCTGCTTTTAATTTGTGTTAGCTAGGTTCCTCCATGCAATAGTGCATTGTGATGAAAACCACCAGACCAAGGTACAAATTGAAATTATATATATATAATATATAGAGAGAGAGAGAGAGAGAGAGAGGGGGAGGGGAGTACATTCCGAGTAACTGGTCCACTACTGCCAGTGCGCATTTAATACGACAACAAATGCTCATTTGACGCGTGGTAAAAATTGTCGGTGATTTGCGCTTTGTGTTTGAAAGCGCTATTTGGTTATTATTTTTTGTATTGATAATAAGATACAGTAAATGAAACGAATTTCCTTCGAAGAAGGATGACATCTGCAAGTAAAGTAAGATAAACCCATAGTTTGGTGTTTAAGTGTAGCGCCTTTAATGCGCACAGGACAATTGATCAATGAGTATTCGGCCTCGGGGACGAAGTAATAATAATACGTGATATTTATATAGCGCCCTATTAATTCAGCTAGAAGCTGCTCTGGGGCGCTTTACAGTATTATTTACAATATTATCCTGACTCAGACCTGTTTCCACCAAGCACATATCTCAACTCCCTAGGGAGTATACAACCCATGGCGTGCTGCCATTATTATAGGCGCAAAGCGTTACTCAAACACACATCCATCGCATCCTGTCAGTTACTCATTTTTTAATGGATCAGTGAACCAGTCGCCTCATTATAGCAATGCAGCTCACAGAGTGTTGAACCTGCGACCGTTCATCTACGAGTCCTACGCTCTAACTAACTGCGCTATCACAGCTCGACGAAGTGACTCAACGTCAAGCTAAGACTGAGAGGCTGTTTTGATTGATTGATGTCTTTAGTTTCACAATCTATAACCATGAAACAGAGATAGCACACGAGTGTGAACATTTATTTCCAGTGAGAGCTTTTTTATTGAGTGACTTCATGTCTCCTCTCAACCTTTTGATGGGATTGAACCTGTGATCCTTGGTGGCTGACAAAAAATTGTCCTCTAGCACAAAATGCAACATGCTAAATGGCTAGACCAATTGAGCTAAATAATACATTAACTAATTTGAATGAACACCTCCCCACAAACAGAACACTTAACTTAATGACACAATAATGACGGTTTAATACTGAGTGAGCCTGTCAGGGTTTCATATCTGATCTACTTAACAAATGCACTTGGATTTTGTTGCATATCTACCATTTCCACTCATTATGGTGATCTACTTTGCAGGTATAAGAAACTTGGCTTCTTTTGAGTTGTCTTATTTATTAAAGTCTACAGAAATGAACAACCTTTTGTAAACTGGTCAAACAGATAAAAAGCCATTTATCAATATAAACAGCTGGTTCAGTACTATGGAAGCTCAATACCAATATCTTGCAATACTGAAACCACTGCCCCCCCATTATTGTGATACCTAAAAATCTCAAGTATGGAAAGGCCCCTTTTGATACCGAGTCAGTGGTTGAGTATTAAAAGGGTCCTTTCAAAACATGGCCTGAGTGAGACAATGGATGGTCTGTATGTTATAGTATACAGCCAAAATCCCCATGCCTTTTGGGGGAAATGGACAGAAGCCCCCATCTCTATGTCATATCCTGAATAGGTTAAAACAAATTGAATGGGCTGAGCAACCTCCAAAGGTAATGAGACGATGAGAAAGAATAAACACCCTTCAGATATGCTTACACCAGTGATTGGATAAGCCAATTTTTAGGGACATTGAGTCTGACTTATTTTTCATTGTCGTCATTGTAATACTATTTTATGAAGACCTCAGTAGAGTGGAAGTCAAGTTTCTGTTATATCAAGACCATAAAGCAAAATCTTAGTAACCTAGAGTGATACATGGTCTTGGACGAGGATTATTAAACAGTTAGCAGATCAAACTGTTAGTACACTCCAGGATCAATCAGAATGATCTGTTGGGATAATGCCATGTCAAAAAAGTATCACATTTTGCTTACTTACCATATATACTCACATATAAGTCGCACTCATATATATGTTGCACCTGTTTTTAGGACCAATAAACCCCCCTGGAGTTGAATCTGTATGTAAAATGCTCTAAAATCAGCACTAGTCTATTGATTCAAAACCAAAAAATTCATCTTCATCACTCTTCACTGAACATCTGTTGTATCTGATCGTGTGTCATCATACATATTGCTGCCTTATTCGTCAGGGTCAGTGTCAGATTTGTCATACTCTTCAGCCCACAGTACATCATCTTCTGTGCCATCTAAATCATTGTTGATAGAACACTTCTTGAACAATTTTCGTAATGATGGCGGGGTCGATTTAATCCCAGGCCATTTTCACCCACTGTGTGACGATAGGTAACGACAGCTGCTTCAGGTTGCCTGCTGCTGTGCGTTCGTTTCTGTAATGCTTTTTGAAGTAGCTTATTAGTAATTCCCATGTATCAACTTTGGAAGTAATTAACACATTGTTTGCTGTAATAATTTTCCTTTGGTGTGGCTTCTAGTTCTATGGTCATTCTTAGAGTGGCCTCATTTACTGTCCCATTAAATTACACATGATATCTTTGACTTTGTGATCACATCACTAATTAGAGCATCGGATTAAATAATCATGGTGGTTATCGTGATTAAGTTTGGATTTGAAAGACAACAGAGAAAACACATGTAATATATTTTTTTATTGGTTCATATATTCATTATTAATGTTGAAAAACAATACTATTGTATTTCCCCCCTAAATTATGCCAAAGATTTATTATCTTCCCTTTTAGTATGACCCACATATAAGACGCACTAGATTTTGGCATTGATCTTGGGAGTATAAAAACTGTGACTTATACACGAGTATATACAGTACTCGGTCACTTATATCTGGCATTTAAATATGACATACATAATGTATTGACAAATATTTGAAAAATGAAATGGAAACACACTAGATCTATCATATCTTTGCCTACAATGTTTTGCTGTAATTCATTTAAGTTAGATCAGTTTGTTTATTATATAACCCCAAAAATATGACTAATTCTAACTTGCCTTAAATATTGCTACGCAAACTATGCAATTGCTATTCAATTTACTAATTGATTAGCAATTGTTGATAATTATTCTTTTAAACAAAATGTTCCCTGAATTGTGTGCCATGAGTATTTTTTTTTGATTCTGCAGAATACTGAACCTGTAACTCTTTTCCAGGTTGGTGAAATCTTTGCTGCAGCTGGAACGGCATTTAGTCGACTAGGAGAACTCACCATGCAGCTGCATCCAATTGAAGAACCGTCACAGTCAAGGTATTATCATGCAGTCCAGTTCTTCTTAATTGCTGCTGTGCATTTTAATCAACTATTTCGTCCAATATATATTTATTCTTTATCAGATCATTTCATCCTGTGAGGCATTTATATAGATCAATCTAGACCAGTAAATAAGATCTCATTTATGAAAATGAGGTTCAGATCAAAGAGATAAACAAATATTCAATAAGGCAGTGTATGGTGCAGATTTTGTCATTGTATGGAGTAATATAAAGATATAGGTCAACCCACATAGAAGTCATTTCCTAGAGAGAGAGAGAAGTGTGAAGATTTAAAAATAATTTAAATAAAACTATAATCAGGTACCAATCCCCTGTCTACCATTTATGTATCTACATCTATGTTATTAATATTGTTTTTGGTTTTTAATAGGTTACAAGATGAAATTGGGCTTATTTCTCTATAATTCTTTGCATGATTAATACTTATAATAAGAAAAGAAAAAATTATTTGTAAGATAATTTAAATGATTATGGTATCTTAATTCAATAATCACAGTAACGATAATCAATTATGTTTACGGTTAAAAAATTTCAGTTTAAAAAAATTACATATATATATATATATATATATAAGTCATATAAAAATTATGAATTACAAAGAAACCTCACCATTTCAGTTTATGTATTATTTCTCTTAGTATTGTAATCTATCAGCACCAACCAGAAAGATAATTTTGGCAATTTTTTCTTTCTATATATATGTCTTTGAAAGGAAGTGCTAGCTTGATACAAATTTTAACTGAATTAATTAATAACAGTCAGTTGCTTAGTTTTCTGTTGTCATGCAGCAGCATTTTATGTGATCATATTTTTGTAATCAGTTTAGTCGGGTTATAATATTTAAGTTGTTGATTAATTTTGTTGAAGGCTGTGTTGCATTATGGTAAATGTGTACAGTGTTCTTCCCAGGATAATATCGCCCAACGTTTTCACAGAATAAAGTTTTGTATGTCACTTCAGTAACAACAACGCTACTATCTTAAAGCCAGGGATGCAAGATTTTGTTAAAATATGTTGAGTACATATGTACTTAGGTAAGTGTGTGTGAGTTAGAGAGATGATTATTTTCTCACTGTAGCCATTTTAGAGAAAAATTCACAGGTGTACTCCAACTCCAGGATTTCTGTAAACTGTTTTCAATATTGTAAAAATATGATACAACCTGATAATGTGTGTGAACCCGCAGATGGAATGTATAGATTTATGTAGTTAAAAAATCATATATGTCATGATACAGTGATCCTCAGGATCCATATACTTGAATGAGATATTTTGATAGTGCAGTGTTAAAAGACTGCAAAGCTCCAGGTTGTGTGTTTGAATCTGGCTTATACCTATGTTTAGGGGATTTGTTTCCCTGGGGAGTCGCCATATATCCCAGGTGTGATCAGTGCTGAGGCTAAATAACTCATCTCAACAATTACTCCAGGTTCTTGACTATAGCAGTTTTATTGATCCACCCATATCCATGATGTCTGAATCCTGCATCACATTTTTTAACAAGTCACCAATTTGACTTATTATTACAATGGACAAAATACGCCCAACAGTAGAGGCACCTCTGTGGTCTAGTTAGTAGTCTGTTGGACCACAGCTCACTACCACCTGCGATCGAATCTCGGCATAGGTATACCTGAAGGGTGTTTCATCTTTGACTTCACTTCATTACCTTTGTAGGTCGCTCAACCCATTTAGC
This sequence comes from Paralvinella palmiformis, assembly GCA_025642065.1. NCBI lineage: Eukaryota > Metazoa > Annelida > Polychaeta > Terebellida > Alvinellidae > Paralvinella > Paralvinella palmiformis. The sequence continues at coordinate 41,299 of JAODUP010000554.1, forward strand.
CTACCGTGTGGACAAAAGTGTCCGTAAAACATCAATCATCACAGCCCAACATTAAAATGTATAAACATTACCTCTGGCTTTGGCGTGTCATGTTGAATGTGGACAACTGTGTTTGTGCCCATGCCTACTTTCTGTTCGTGCTCAGACATCAGCACCACTCACATGTTTTATGTAGCTATTCAGACTTATATAGGCAGCAGGAAGGCGACACGACACAATGTGTGTGAGACTTTCAGAAATCTGCGATGACAATAATAGGACGGATCAGTGAGTGATAATTTTGTCCTATTTTATCATTATTTCCTATTTATGTTTGATCCCAGTTTCAGTGGGACAGTGACTAGAACACTGCATCAAAAATATCCAGGTTCTGGGTTTGAATGCGGCTCGCACATGTGTTTGTGGGATTTGTTTCTTTAGGTGAACACCATTCTCCAATATAATATATCCAACGTGCGACCAATGTCAAAAGGCAAGCAACTCAACCAAGCTGTAAGCTTTCTTGAACCTTTGTGTGGTCCGTAGATTTTGTCTCTTTTGAATGAGAGTTGTCAGTGCTGTGCTTAACGGCTCTGGGAAGAACACTGTCATATATCTTGTCTGCTACTTCATTTGTTGAATACAGACATATGAATACGCCGTTCTTGATGTTATGTAAAACTGGATTGATTCTTGAAAAACCTTTAGTGTTCAGAAATATGAGTCGGTTTCATTCAGATTAAATCCCGTTTGCCATCAGCTTAAATTTTGCCTTAATCTGTAATGCAGTGGAAAGTGGAGTGCTACTGAGGTAGAAATGCTAAAAAATGCCGTGACTAAATTCAGTGAAGATTTGAATCGTATAAGTGACATAGTGAAGAGCAGATCAATGTAAGTGCATGTTCAGATATTTTTTGTTATGAATTGTCTTAGTTCTAATTAGCGGGTCATTAATGACTATCAAAGCATTTCCTGAATAGGTACCTTTTTGCACTAATGTATCGCGTTACGCCATAATCACTGAATATTCAGCTATCTTAAGACCCATAATTGAAGGTCAACTTGTCTTTCCTAGAAAGATGAACATTTCCCTGATTTATTTTGCCCGAGTAAAGACCACACTTTGATAGAATACCTATCTCGTTGTTAATAGATTTATGGGTACTTTTTGGTAAGGAAACATTTTGACTTTATAATTATAGCCCACTAAAATCGTTTAGCACACTTTAAAACATCGCTGTCTGTACTTGTGTGTAAATATTTGATAGTTGTATGCGACCCTTTATGATTAACATGGAGTTAACAACTGAACAATTGGCTTGTGTATGTCTTGTTTCGATCGTCAGTTATAAAACTTCCCCATCTGTTCTGTTTATTTATCTAAAGGAGTCAGATGAAAGGCGCAGTTGAAACGGAAAGCTTACGCGAATGCCGGCATTGCACTTGCCGTAGATCTTGTACCGCCAAAGTCACCAAAAGCAGCAGCAGCCATCAAGTCTCCACGAAGATCGGCAGAAGGAAAAACAAAGTCTCCAAGCCAAAACAGCGGAAAGAAACAAAAATCAGGAGGTATAACTCCAAACATATATGGTGGGGGTGGACTATTCTTTGAAAATAAATATAAATATTTTGACCGTTATATGTACCGAGAAATATTCAGATATGAATACTTGTATAAATGTTGATGAAAATATTTATGAGCACCATACGGGTTGTTATGGGTTTTCATGATTTAAAGCACATTTTATCATATTTTAGTTTAATCCATCCCATTAAAATCACCTAATATTGAAGTAGCAAACGTTTTATTAAATTTACACATCATCAATATGGAGAATTAATCCCATTTCATCTGTTTTATTCAAGTTATTGCCTTAAAGTTTATAGTTTTGGTGAAAGTGCTTCATGCTTTTTATGAAGCCCCACACAACCAAAATGTTTTTCGTACTATTTTCACAAGTTTTCAGTATCTACCAAATGGTAGCAAGTACTGTGATGTTATTATTAATTTATGGTAATTCATTTTCTGCTCTTAATAATTGCAAATATACTATAAGAGTGAGATAGTTTCTATGTCAAGTCCTTATGAGAAAACATGTTATTATGTTCATGTAGTGCCACCTATTGGTGGGTGTATTGTACATTTTATCAACCACTTTGAGTTTTCTCATTTACACATCTCTGTTGTTGATTAGTTGTAAGTTGTTGATGTTGAGACGCATCAGGGCTTCACATATTTACAAGAAAAAAATACTGATAGCATAATATTGCATTTCCTTAATGTGGGTTTATTGGGAAATTATAATTTACAGTATGTGTCATCTTCGGGTGACATACCTTGGCCCATTTAGCCTACTTTGTGCACAAAAATGGTCATAATATACCAATCATCATCATCATCTTCATGTGACATACCTTGGGAATTTTGCACTTACTGTATATACTTGTGTATGGGGGCCACTCGTGTATAATCCACACCAGGTTTTAGGACCAAAATTCGTCATCATTACTATCTTCATTGAACATCTGTGTTATCTGTTCATATGTCATCATACATCTCGCCTTCTTCATCAGTGTTGATTTAATCCTAGGCCATTTTCACCCGTTGTACGTGTGACAATAGGTAACAACGGCCGCTTCAGGTTGTCTGCTGCTGTGCGTTTGTTTCAGTAGTTTATTACTAATATTAGTAGTTCCCATGTGCCAGCTTTGGAAGTAATTAAAAGTTAGCTGTAATCGTTTTCTTTGATGTGGCTTCGAAAGACAACAGCGAAAACACACCTAATTAATTTGTTTGTTATTCATATATTCATTATCAATGTTGTAAAACAATATTATTGTATTTCCCCCTAAATTATGCCAAATATTACCTTCCCTTTTAGTCTGACCCGTGTATAAGCTGCACCGCTTTTGGCGGCAACTTTGTGGTATCAAAAGTGCGGCCTATACATGAGTATATATGGTAACTCATATAAGTCTCAGACTTTGCTTGGTTTGGGCATTCAGATCACATGCTGATTTCAATGATAAATTTTTATTTAGCTTTTTACAGCAAATTTTATTCAGTTGAGACAATTGAGCTCCGTTGTTACTAGATGTATACACAAAAGTGGCCATAAAACACCAATCATCTACATCTCACCACCTGGTGATAAGGTGTTTTCATTCCATTGGCAAAGATGCATTGAAGCAATAACAATTTGTGTGGGATGTTGGGTACCAATTTATATCTTGGAAACCATTCGATACTGTGCATTGTCATTTAGAGTTAGAAGCCATTTGGCTATGCTGTATAGTCCACTAAAAGCACAATTGTGTACTTTCAACTGAGTGGTCACTTTTCTAGATCGGAAAATGTTTGACCTTCAGTGATCCAGGCTTCTTTTTCTAACTGTCCATTTGTTATACGATGAGGAGGAGATTAACACTGGCTTATGAGGTAATACTCAGGAATAAACTGACACAATAAACATCAGACATCGACTAGGGTTGCATTATTGCTCACAAAAATGGCCACAAATCCATACAATAATACAAATGGAAATATTTAGGATTTTTCTATACATTGAGTGATTGATGCAAGTCACTAATAATACACACAGTTTATCGTATATTGTGACTAAAAAATGCATAGAATATGTTTTTCATGTGTTCGGTCTTGTAAAATATTATTTAAAGATTATTTTCTTACTGGCACATCTGACAGACTACCTGCTAAATGTACATATTACATAAAGTAATGTAATTTAAGACTGACAACGCTGAAAAAATACATCGAAAAACTTTCTTCATTGTGACTGTCAGCGTAGGATCTTTAAACAATTAGCCATTGTACTCTGTGCTATGAATGTGATAGATTCATAATTTTATTTTTATCCAGGTGATATGACACTGACTACTTTAAATGCTTCCGAGTACGAGGTGGACATTGAAACAATAGGAGACCAGTCAGCTAAGAAAGTCAGACTCGAGTTTGATTCAGGTACTTTGCATTGATGTAGATTTTTGCTGTGACCCGTTTATGTGGCTTCAACCTGCTGTATATAAAGTGTTAATCAATGCAATCATTTAACAATAGACTGATTCAATTACCTCTGGCGCCACCATGCGGCTGAATTTCACACTACAGTCTCGGGTTAGAAGTCTAAGAATCACTGTGTTGCATGGCAATTTACGCGTGTATGGTGTAGTGGCTGATAAATGTCTTACTGGAAAGCTGTATTTAGGCTATTTACCAGCTATATTTGGCTTTCGTCTATAGTCCATTAAGGGTATGTGATCTCCAGATTAAAATTTTCCATTTAATAGGAATAGCATAGACTTCATCCAATAGATATATGCCACTAAACTAAGTAACGTTCAGCGCGATGTGTTTGGCTGTCCTAGTCCGGCCTGTTTTGTTCAAACTTGCCATCTGACATGATGATGTGAATGGATAAAATCAATGATCACATAGATTATAATTCAATGGGTGATTCCTATTACTATAACATTGGTATTTATGCATGATATCTTGTATTGACAGTGAACTGTTTTCTTTTCTGAATCTCAAGGGTGTTAATACTCTAATGTAATTAAAAAAAATTATTTAATAATATACAGGTGATACATATATGATTGGTTCCCATGTACAAGTAAAAATTATATTTCCAGAACACCATATTAAATATTTAAACAGTATTCGTTAAAATCAATTTACATTCAGCCAAAAGTTTAATTTTAAAATCATTTATTAAAATCTATGCTAAAAGATCCCCTATGAGTCGACATGAATAACGAAGGCTTAGTGGTGTCATTCATCTGGAAAAATCGTCAGCTCAATCATTGGGTTACATCTTGACAAGTATTATGTTAAATCCTTCGGAAAGACACAGTTGTTCAGCTGAAATACTAGTTTCAGTTTTCATGTAATATGAAATAATTTGCTGAAAGATTTCTAGTATTTGTCATTAGTGAAAAGTTGCCATCCCCTATTAACAGTGGGCACTATAGTTGTTTCCAACCCAAAACTGCAGTTGGTAACCGATGCAAAGCATTTCACCTGGATCAGTCTATTGATAATATAACGAATAAAATAGTTTTTCCATGTACATTATATATAGCACTTTCACATTTTTGAATCAATAAAACATTTTCTGTTTGATATATTAAAAGGAATAGAAATACATTAATAATAATCATAATAATAATAATCTAGTAGCTGGGTCAGTAGAGGTGTTCGACACAAATGCATGGATCTCTGAGGTTCAAATCAGGTTGCTTCTATCACTTAAGATATAAGCAATTTAATTCAGCCTACACACGGCTTCATTCACTAATTGTTAGACGGGTCCCCAACATAGATTATGGTGAACTGTCTGAAAAGAGTGGCGTTCAAAGGAGTTATACAGTACGTGCTCTTCTAATAGCTGCATTAGTACTTACATATGGCTGCCAGAATACAGAGCACCTAAAACTTGCTGATCAATTAATTGCTGATCTTTAGTAATCATTGACTGCGATGCTCTAAGCACGTTTTTTAAATTTCAGTTTCTAACATTTTGTTTTCCCTAATATTCCGATTGGAGTCTGTGTGGGAGCTTGGTACATGGAGATGACCCAGAGATGTTATCATATTAAACGCTGTAACAGAAGTGTAACATTACTCATCACAGTCTGAGCTGTGGTGGTCTGGTTGTTAGTCGTGTTAAACTTAATGTCAAGGGTCATTGAATCCATTTAATTTTTGAGATCATCTGTACCGCATTAAAAAGCACCCATTGACTTTTAATAACATAAATCACGCTTCATTCAATAATTAGATAGAGTTCAAATCAGTCAGAATGATTTATCACGCCAACTGATGCAGGTTATCATTTAAAAATTATTTTGTTCTGATAAAAACTGGTATGGCTAGATTCGTATGTATTTGTATGATACTTGGTGCAAACTGATGTGGTTCTAGATACAAAGCCTAATGATAATGTGAGTACATCAAAATTGAGCCATAATTGTTCACTTTCCAGTAGTGGGAGATTCGGTATGACATGATACAGTTTCCTGTGTATATTCTGATCAGATTCTCTCAAGTATAGGTTTTAATGAAATGTTACATATGGTACAAATGGGTATGATCCTGGTATGATATGATACGGAACAAACTGGCATGTGCTCAAAATGGTCTGAAACTCAGGATCAGTTAATGGATACTACAAAAGATTCCCTATGAGTGGTCACTGCCCAAGGATTTAATGGTCTTCAGGATCCCAACTCTAATTCATTAAGAGGGCATTTCTACTCAATATGGTAACATCCTCAATGTTGATGACAATCTTTTGTTGTTAACCTGTTGAATTATCCTGTCATACAGAAAATGTTACTGAAATTTATTGGATGAATCCTGATAGGGATAGAAATCTGATCTTCTCTGAAGGCTCTTGAAGAGAACTGGAACTTGACCTTCTCTGAAAAGACTTGGGAGGGGGAAGGAACTAGTAGAATAGGTAGTTCCGAATTACGTACTCATACAGGTCTTGAACTGGATGAGAACTTTACTATCATTGACAGGTCTCGAAGGAAACTTAAAAATACCTTGATTTTTTTTAATCCACAATCATTTAACCAGGAGAGTGACAGGTAAAGGGTTCCCATGCATCCTGGAAAACAAACAAATTAATTTTCCAGGTCCTGCTAATGTCCCTGAATTTTACAAACTATGGAAATGTCCTGGAAAAAATATTGCCTGTGAAAAAATCCACTTAGAACAAAAAGCCTGTGAATATATATTATGCCTGTAGAAGAAAACTTTGATTGTAGAAGAAAAAGAGTACCATTACATAGTCTTGATATCCCTTGTTAGTTAAACTTAAATTTGAGTAAAAGTGGTTGGATCAGACAGCTAGAAGGGGTGAGGGGGGGGGCTGTACCATAAAAATGTCAATAATCAATCAATCATACATTGAATAAATAAGATATGCTTTTCTACACCTATCTTGATTTATTACCCATATGTTTTGTATACTTTGTCCTGGAAAATGGTAATTTTGTCGTAGAAATATCCCGGAAAATAATATTTCCTTGGCTGTGGGAACCATGCATGTAGCAGTCAAACTCGAAATTCATGCCTACCACCTGAGAGATTTTGTTGCTGGTTTTGACTTTTGCTTAACTTACACTAAACCTATCCGTTCTCTCGTTTCAGATCTGGAACCAGCGGGATTATGAAGGTGTTCGGATGTTTATCATTGATGAAATAGTGTGTTTATGAGTGTTATGTCATTCAGTTATATAGTGTGCTACTATATATCTGTATATATCATCTGTTTTCATATGTACAGTATCATATGTGTGTGACAGTGTTTGAATGGGAAAATAGATTTTATAGATTTCCTTAGGCCATTCACTGAAATAATTGAAATTGTTTGTGAAACAAGACAAGTGTTAAATAGTATTACACACACATACATATATACACACAAATGCATATATGCTCATACACTAACACATCCACACATACACACACTTTTATATTATAGCTCATGTGTGAGCATAAATATTTTTATAAAGTTTGATTGTTTATTTAATGTATGTGTTTGTGTGTGTGTGTGTGTGTGTGTGTGTGCGTTCACTTCCATATAACTTTCTTCCAATGTTTTAGTTCTACATCTGTATTTAGACATTATTTCATCAGTAACATTAAACTGAGATGATCTCTTTAAGTCATTGTTAGAGCCTGTTTAGCAGTACTGTTCATTGTGCCATGTTCTGTACGATGTATGTGTCCATTCAAAGAACATATGCCACTGTGTGGGCTAATACCCATCCTGAAAATGTATTTACTACTATATAGTTTTTAATAAATACGCATTGTTCAATATAGTCACACAACGTTTTTCGAGAAAGAGAACATATACTGTATACTAAAATAATAAATCCAGATTTCCACGATGTCCAGTGACACTTTTCACTATAAATATACATCGGTCAACAACAGCGCTATATTTCATCATATACACACAGTGAAGATATCATATATTTTTTCTTGTATTACATGATTCAGTACTGCTAGTGGCTGTCATTTTGACCTTGACATTAACACTGAGCATGCACAGAATATCAAGTCTATAATCGTCATGTGCATTTTACCTTACTCGCCACTAAAAATATCCAAATATGAGTAAATTAACCTGAACCAAAATTGTTAAACAGGCAAAATTATTGATTAGGCATCCAGATTGTGCAATGTGCATTTATTGGATCCTAAACAGTATGTTGTTGTGAGTTCATCAGATTAATTATTTATTAATGTTACGCTGGTTAATTAATATCAAGGATGCTTCTGATGACGATGAAAATGTTTTTCAAGAAGTAATAACATGATCTTGCAGTGTTTTTGCTGCCATGCATATTCAACATTAGACGTAATCCTGTACATATGTTGGAATACATATTCCATTAGGCAAGTTGTGTTCGGCAACAGGAATGTGAACAAATTATAGAGTAGAAGTGAGAAAAACTAAATGAGCAACTGGTTTCTCAGGTAAAAATACCGTACTCATGTTATTCTTGGATGTGTACAATTGTGAACCTTATCCAAAATGATTGACAGATGATAACCATTCTGGACATTTTTGTGACTTAGTAAACTAGTCCACTTCTATCCAAGGTGGGGGGGTATAGTATAGCCCCAGCCTGCTATATGTAATATGCTTGTCATCAGCGAGCATTCTCAAATGAAAGAAACAATAATATAATTTAATAATTACAACTCGACCAAGAATAATATAGTTTTACAAAGTAAGAAATGTGTTTATTGTTTACAATGTAAATTAATATTTACCCCGCAAATAAACACACTGATAATAGCCATTTTATAATAATCCAAAGAAATGTGCCAACTGTTAGTGAACTTCAAATATGTTTAAATGTAAACAGCTCGATTGTGTTGCATAATTACATTCCAGTTAATACCCCAAAAAAATGTTCTATGTGATGATGATGATGATTGATGTTTTATGGCCACTTTTGTGCACAAGGTAGGCTAAATGGGCCGAGCGACCTCCAAAGGTAATGAAGCGAACTCAAAGAGGCGAAGTGAAAGACGAAACAACCTTCAGATATGCCCACGCCGGGATTCGAACACGGTGGTAGTGATCTGTGGTCCAACACGCTACCGCTAGACCACGGAGGCCCCCAAGAGGTTCTATGTGAATACACAGACACGTGTGTGTATGTGTGCAAATAAGATAATAATATGGAACAGATGTTATTAATCAAATACAATTACAGTTATAATAAATGGTGTTTAACAGTGTAATGTTATTCACAATAATATAATAACAGATATAAAAAACTAATGGGGCATACAAGAATAAATCATTAAACGTGTTACCAAAGGTTGAAAGCTTTAATGTTTCTTAACCGAGTCAAAAATAATAATATTATTGTTGCGTCTTTTCTTATTCAGGAATTATAACCCCATTACATGAGGAATTTTTTATAACTGAACATAACTTTTATTGGTGGCAATAGTTGCAGTGATAGTTCCTATAATAATTAACTGGGAATTAGAAAAACACATTTGCAAACTGACTTCCATTGCAGTGTGGTTAAAGAGAGATTACAATTCCAAAGGGTTTCTAGCATAGACCAAATCAGGAAGTACGTATATGTTTATATATCTATCATTTGATTAACTTGAGATATATAGAAATTAATTAGTCTACATTTTTGAAAGGGATCTATATGCTTTATATTTCGGCATCTTAATATTTCCTCTATTGTTTCAATAGTTTAATATACTATAAATTAACCTTCGCTGTCGAACAATCTGCTGCATTTCAATTCATATGCCTGCCTTAACACGTGACCAGCAGCTCACCAATGACAAGCCATGCACATTCGGGGGCTGGGAGGAGCATTTGGGTATTGAGTAGATGTAACGTTGAATTAAAGCATGCCTAGATGCAAGTAAACATATGAGCATGCAGATACAACCACAATGCATACATTTCATCCCCAAATTCATTTAATATTAGTGATTTCTATATGCATTCATTATAGATGTAAACTGTAAAAAAATCAGCTATCGTAGAGAATGCTGTTGCGTTCAACAAACATTTTATGTTTTAAATTCTAACGGGGTTTGGAGATGGCAATTTGAATGAAATCAATGTATACCCGTAAATCACTGCACCTTCGAGGATCGTGGCAGTCTGTTCTGGTTTACGCTGGAAACCTTGCACTCGCCGGTGGCGATTTATTCAAATACAGTTTTCGACTTCTGGTTCGGAAATCTACGGAAACGCACGAATGTGGAAATGTGCCACTGGTAGATAGAGTGGATGTATTTTTACAAACAGAACTCGTTTCAAATGGGTACGATGCATATGCCGCTGAAAATATAATTATAGTCGTGATATCGATGTTGTATGTGGCAACGCGGAATGAGCTTTGAGTTGTGATTAAAAAATGCCGCGGTGAAGAAAACAAAACGCGAGCCACATTGATACATAAATATATCTGGAGAGAAACCTCTCATTTCAGAGAAGATATGTATATGCAGTTGTACATCTGCCTCATGTGGTGGCCCAGTCACGCTATAGAGTAGCGTATTAGCGTATGTCAGTGTATGGAATCTATCACTCATACGCTAGGGCAGGGGTCGGCAATCTTTTTCACTATAATTTGGTTTTATCCAATATTACCCGGTATATCAATATGGCATCCAACGATGAGTTTGATAGAATAAAAACGCTATAAATCTCTGCTCCCGATGACCGTTATTACGAAAGAGAGCTTTAAAAGCTAGCCAGCTCCTGATTTGCTGATGATTATCGATCTCTACGAAAAGGACCATTAGCCTATTGCCTAAGGAAAGTTTTAACAGGGATTATTAGTCATCTGGTTGTTTTGATAATTACGCGGTCAGTGAGTGGGTTAAAAAAAGATCTGAGAATGTCGGTAATTTACAAATGTTCTAAAATCCACAAATACTCTAAACTACAGAATAATGTCGCGGGCCGGATCCAGATCGCGGGCCGTAGGTTGCCGACCCTTGCGCTGGGGATACGTTAGGCATAGGTTGTATACGTTTGAAGCACGGTGGCATACGCTGGCATACGGCGAGGTGGACAATTATTTTAAAGCATGTTTAAAAAAATTGTGCGCACTCCAATGTATGGTTTAATTATACGCTAGGGATACGTTAGGCAGACGCTAAATTTGCTAGATTAAGATGATGATTGATGTTTTAATGCCACTTTTGTGCTCGTTTAGACGCCGGTCGTAAGCTGACATGAAGGTGTACCTTATATAGCTAGCATATTGATAGCTCTTGATAACGTACTTCTAGCGTATGTCTGACGTATCTGCAACGTATATAGACATCTTGGCCTATGCCTGATGATGGAGTAAACGTAATTAACGTACAACTAGCGTATGATTGGCGTCTGGCCAGCATATACCCAGCATATGGCCAGCATTTTGAGAAAGTGTACATATAGGTTTCCGTATCTAGCTCTAAAATAAAGGAGGCCTTTTAAAAAAAACCTGAGGACGTAAACACTCTGGCAGTGACCACCCTAACCAGGGTATTTCGGCTCCATCTTACCGTACTGCTCCCCTGTGAGTGGTGGCGGTGAGTGGGGGGGGGGGGGAGATTTCTCAACCACTCCAACATAGAGGCTGTGCCGAATAAGCGACATTCCGGGGATTCTCCCCGAACAACAAAACAAACAAGCTCTTCTTCGTTTCTTCGTTTATCTCGAACGAAAGACGATAGAGGTAGCTCATGCCAGCATGAGCTGATAAATTTGGAAGTTCACCACATCGAAGATAACAGGAGGAGGAGGAGGAGGAGAAGTTCTTCTTCTACCCCTCCTCCTCCGCTTAAAGTCTGGGTGAGACTATGGATTGGCAGTCGACGGCAGTTTGGACCCTACGACCAGCTTCTGGTGGAGCTCCGAAACGAGGACCAAAGATCATTCAAGAACTTCGTGCGGATGACGCCCGAGATGTTCGATGAGTTGCTAGCAAGAGAGAGTTCCAGGCTCACCAAGCAACACACCTGGTACAGAGAGCCCCTGCCTGGAGCCTGGACTGAAGCTCGCACTGACTTTACGCCACCTTGCCCCTGGGAGCAAGTATTCAACCATGCAGTGCGGCTGGAGGGTTCCCCGACAACACCCAGCCGCTCATCGTCAGAGAGGTCTGCAAGGCCATCATCGATGAGTACATGCCCGAGGCGATGAACTGGCCCACCACTCCTGATGGATGGCGTGCCATGTCTGACAAGTTCCTCAATACATGTGCAGCACTAGATGGGAAGCACAATGCCGGCAAGTGTCCCCCATAGAGTGATTCCCAATACTTCAACTATAAGGGATTCTATTATGTTGTACTCATGGCCCTTGTAAATACAGACTACAAGTTCATCTGGGCAGACCTGGGTGGTACAGGATCAGCATCAGACGCACAGATCTACAATAACTCTGAAATCAAGGAATTTGCTGGAGACGGTATCATCGGATTCCTGGCCCCAGATCCTTTTTCCAATGATTACCAGAATGTCCCCTACTTCTTCATCGGCGACGATGCCTTCGCCCTCCAAGAGACCATGATGAAGCCATACAGCCTGGGGTTTGGACAATGAAGGGAGGATATTTTACTATAGGCATTCCCGCGCCTGGCGAACCCCTTCCAGGTTCTGCTGACTACCATGCAGCATCACCCCTCCACTGTTAAAGTCGTCATGAAAGCCTGCATCTCCTGCACAACCCAATGAGGATACGGTACCCTGGACTCCAGAACCAACAGCTTCATCACTGGAGCATGGAGACTGGACAGGAATTTGCTAGACAAACATAGTTGCTGGCCATAACACTGGGCCGACTCAGAAGCAGGTGAAGTTCCGTGGCAAGACATGATGATTTAGAGGACCTCTACACACCCCCACCACCCGGAAAGAAGCAGTGACTGTTGTTGTAATTGTTGTTGTGTCATTATATAAACTGTTTTTATGTGATTAATACGTACCATTTACTTTACAAAATTGTATAGTTTAAAACTAGAATAAATTCAGATAATGAAATTGTGAATTTGTGTCATTCTTACCCATCTAGGTTAACTTGACACATTAAGATATTTGCCTACCTCCCAAAAGACATAGATTAGTCGTATGAGCAGTTAAATCTTGACCCCCGCCAAAACATCTCAATATTGCTCACATATATGTTGCCAAAAACAAGTGTGGGCTTAAAATTTGACTGCTGATGTGGCTAATTTACGTATTGTTGGAGGTTATTTAAGCCATTTTAATAGCACCCAATTCCAATTAGGTTCAAGCCAAATATTAAATAATTTTGCTCTTTAAAACATAATACAACCATATATACTCGATATCCTTTTGGATATGAACATCATGTGTATGTTCATCCTTCTATAGTAACCATAGTCATGACAGGATGTGATAATTTGTGTCTTCATCATATACATGTTACTGTAATCCCGTTAATTCCAATTAACTCAATTATTTAAAATAAAAGGGGGACGTTAAAAACCCCCTGAGGACGTAAAACACTCTGGCAGTGACCACCCTCAAGGTATTTCGGCTCCATCTTTCCGTACTGTTCCCATGTGAGTGGTGGGGGGGGGGGGAGATTTCTCAACCACTCCAACATAAAGGCTGTGCCGAATAAGCGACAGCCTGGGGATTCTCTCCGAACAACAAAACAAACCCGTTAATGTTCGCACATTTGGCCATATATTTGTCGAGCCGTGATAGCACAGTTAGTTAGAGCGTAGGACTCTTAGCCAAAGGGTCTCGGGTTCGAAGCTCCGGTAGCTCCAATGTTGACATGTGGCGACTGGTTCACTCATCCATAAAAATGAATACCTGACAGGACGCGATGACTATGTATTTGAATAACGCTTTACGCCTATAATAGCAGCATGCGTCGTAGTTGAGATATGTGCTGGGTGGAAACAGGTCTGAGTCAGGGATAATAATTTTGTAAAAAATATTGCAAAACACCTCAGAGCAGCTTGTAGCTGAATAGAGCGCTATATCACATATTATTATTATTATATTAATGTGGCACGACTTTTAACTTACAGTATCAATTAAGGAGGGTTGCGGGTCTTTTCGTCGCCACTAGGCTCTACCAGTTCGTTGCCAAGAGAAAAGGTTGTTTCGTTGTCAACTAAAAGTCGTTTTGTCGCCAACCAAAAGTGGTAGCAGCGATAATTAATAGATATGTAACTAGCAATTGACAGAAATGGGACAAGAACGCACAACTGAATAAAATGGTTTAATAATGGATAGATTATAGTCATATATAAGAAAAAACAATGATCTAAAGAAAAAACACAAGGAAAAATTATCAACATATATATTCCAAAATATTCATTTATTCACAGATGCAGCGTCCATTCATACATGTTTTAACAATTCGTTAGCTAAGATATCCCCCTGCTATCAACTCGGACCATGATTTAGTGATAATTTCCTGTGATTTCTTGAATTTTGGGCGACAATATCGCAAGGCCACACCATTGGAAATGAATTGTACTCGCGTACTAACGTAGGTGGCTTCTGTGTGTAGCACTTGGATGAATTTATACAGATTTAGAAACTGTTGACTCTTGGCGCCACTGTTCAGCCTCTTGTGGCATCTTTCGACATCGTTAATTGTTTGTTCGAATTCGATCGCTGCTCAAAAATGGACCATGAAGTGATTAGAAAAATACTGTTGGTCATCCACTTTCGTTTGAATCAGGCTAAATGTTCCAACAATACATCAACACTTTAACAGTGCCAAGAGTACTAATTGACGACTTGATGCAAACACCAAGTGCCGTCTCATGGTTGCTGTAGTTCCGCCATGGATATCCTGAGCAGCTTCAGTGATACCGAGAGGTGGTGGATATGTGAATGTTCAACTACACAAGGGGAAACCCATCTTGTTCTTTCACGCTAGCTTTACACATACACGTAAAGCTGCATTTCAGACACATTTCTCACAAAAAGACCTGCCAGCCAATCGACTAAAACTGTTAATTTCCTTTGTTTTGCAGTTCTATGTTTTGATAAATTATGAAAGAGTTATGGAAACAAAAACTGTTGGTAAAAATTATATATATATATATATATATATATATATATATAATCAGAATCCGTTTATCCGGACATTGCTTATCCAACAAACCCACCATCCGACACATTATTGCCTGTGACGGATTTAGCTCCATTATAAATGACTCTTTAATCCGACAAAATCGTGTTCCGCGTTCCAACTCCGATACTTCATTTCACCAACAGAATGTGACTTTTCAATGTAAAATGACCTCGATGGCTTTGGCTTTGTTGTTCGGGGAGAATCCCCAGGCTGTCGCTTAATCAGCACAGCCTCTATGTTGGAGTGGTTGAGAAATCTCCTCCCCCACCACTCACAGGGGAGCAGTACGGAAAGATGGAGCCGAAATACCCTGGTTAGGGTGGTCACTGCCAGAGTGTTTTACGTCCTCAGGGGTTTTTTAACGTCCCCCTTTATTTTAAATAATTCAGTGGAGACGGCAGCGCCATTTAACGTGGTCAGCCACCCACGATGTAGTGAGCCGAGAAATTAATCCCTGGAAAAGTTTCGACCTCTTACGGGGTTCGAACCTGCGACCGTTGGCACCAAGTGCCGGGTGCTTAACCGCTAGGCCACCGGAGCTCACTATGACCTCGATAATCCGACAACACGAATATATGGCCAAATATTTCCACTGGTTCAGTCATGCAAGACAGGCCATCATGTTGTCAGTAATGGTTCATTAACCTGTCCACCGCCATATATTTGCTATATTGTAACCAATTATAATCGATGCTTCCATTGCCTGTGGCTATCTAATAGCCAATCATATTCATTCATAGCTAATTACAAACACAAATGTGTGATATTTCCAATGAACAGATCATGAGTTAATCTGATTGACTAAGTCACAGGTCTACTAAGTGACATGAGTATTTGTTTATAGTGTCTGTAATTAACAAACACCAACATGACCAATGGCTTCAATGCCATTCCGTATCTTCTGCACAGTTATTGAATATTAGTTTAAATACGGAGGTATATCTTTATGATTTAAAATGTGTGAGAAAGACTTCCGGTATGTCACGGACTCGATATTCCGACATTCTCTATTAACGAATTCTGACTGTATATATATATATATATATATATATATATATATATATATATATATTATATATATATATATATATAATAAAGTAAATACAAATTTATATGTGTGTATGTGTTCTAGAATAATTACTGATAGCGACGAAAACAACTACGCAAACTTTCAGTAGGCAACGAAACGACTTTTAGTTGGCGACGAAACGACTTCTCATTTAATTCTATAAGCGACGAAACGAACTTTTATTTTGGCGACGAACTGGTAGTGGAGGCGAAACGACCTGTTACCGCAAGTAGCTTCGCCATTTTGTGAGGTAAATAGTACAAATGTCTGGGATCATACATTATTTGTTTTATTAATGACTTTTGCTACATAGTGTGTTTCTTTAGTATTTTCACTGATCACTGACTAGAAAATATCTCACTTTCACTTATAAGTTAGAAGAATTATATATTTGACAATAATCCACAGATTTGAGTGGATTGCCAGTCGCATCTTATCTCTAAAATAAATGGTCCCTTTGTTATGGCGGACAAAATGAATTTTAGATGTTACTGAAATGAAAAGTAATAGGATTAAGTATGAACAGATAAGAGACATATACTCTATTATGTATACTATGAATGCGTAGTACTTTTTAGTTAATCAGTTGTAGGAAGAACAATTAAATAGTATTTTAATTGCTTGAAACGACGGTCCCAGACATGTCATAACTTGTTCAGTTGTTTTACTATCTAGATCAACTCATCTAGACTAGACTCTAGATCTATTTAGTAATAGATCTAATCTAGACTTTAGACTAGATTAAAATGCGTGGATCTAGAACAAAGTTAGTCAATTAAGTATTCATTGGTTATCAAAAGCATTATGCAGTTTAAATACCAAAATCAATATTTTAATATAGCCTACAACATTCAGGATTTCACACTTGTAATCTTTGCTAAAACCTATCGTAATTATGCTTGCTTTGAGGTCTCTAACTCTATTAAAAAAAATTCTGTAAATAACTGTTAATTGATCAGATGTGAAACGATGATGTTAATATGTAGAGTCTATGTACTTCAATTATATACATTACAGCCTTTTCGATAGCAGCCGAAGCCTATGGAAAATCAGTTGGCTACTTTGATTTTGGCGAAAAAGTGGCCTAGAATGCAACAAACACTCCATATTTTTCAGGGGAGAGCCCCATACTCTCCAATGGAGATGATCCACTACTGTATTCATGTGACTACCACTACCCCACAGCTAACCCTTCACTAACCTATGCATCCATACTTCCCTCCAGCTGCCTACTTTTTATAAGGGGACTCTATTCCTTACTGAAAAGGCTGCATTAGTGAGCTTCAGTGGTCCAGCAGTTAAGCACATTGCACTTTATGCCAAGGGTTACAGGGTCAATCCCATCAAGAGGTCAAAACCTGTCCATGTGTTAATTTCTCGGCTCACAACATTGTGGGTGGGTGAACAGAAATGGTGCTGCCTAGTCTATAGAATTAATAAACAAATGGAGAAATAAAAAAAAAACCTTGAGGACGTAATACACTCTGGCAGTGTCCACCCTTGGGGTATTTTGGCTCCATCTTTCTTTACTGCTTCACTGTGAGTGATGGGGGAGAAGATATGAACAACCACTCAATAAAAGGACCACACTGGAAATAAGTGCTTGCACATTTGTGTGCTATCCCTGTTTCATAATCGTAAATCATGAAATGAAGGAACATCAATCAATCAATTTACAAAATCTAAGATTTTGTACTTTTAATTTTGGTGATATATCTTGCTGACAATTATAGGTAAATGTAAATATACAATCTCCATGATTAAATGGCATATATCTGTTTTCAGGATTTATCCAAATATCTTGTTAAATAAGTGATTGAAATATAGCCCAAATATAAAGTTTGTCACAATTTTCTTCAGAATGTACTTTAAATGTACAGTATTTATCATGAATAATGTTAAATATAAAATATTCTTGAACTGATCTTGATAAATTTAATCAATCTTAGGTTGTACCACAGTTTACTTATCAGTTATGGATGCCTTAGTTTGAACTATTTGGCTTCTTTCGGATGCTCGGACGCCGATATAGATGGACTGATGTGATATCTTCTACCGCCTTTCTTATTTGAACATCTTCAAAGATGTCGAAAGTCCAAATAAAACTCTATTATGTTCAGCCGCCATGTTTAAAAATGATAGAAATAAGGGATTCAAGTTAGTGCAAATGCTTGCCACTATCGCGAGCTAATGCATGTTTATTGAGTGCTCAGACCTTTAATGCCAGTAAACACAGTTCTGATGCTTGGCTACTCAACCACTTGATTTTAACAAATATTCCTCAGTCCACAGAAAATCATATCTGCATGTTTGTGGTGGTTTAAATGGCATTCGAGAGATAATACCACCATACATAATCATGCCCACAACCAAGTTAATTCGTCACATATATGCACACAGTGAAGAAAGTGCAAATAAACTGATATTTCAATGACTGAACATTTTTACTGAAGTTGAGAGGGTACCGATGCATCATGCAGGCCGTCAAAGCAAAACACCAATCATATGACAAATACAAGCAGAATTTAGGCATGAAAAAATAGTTGAGATGTATTTTTCACAATTCCATATGGCCATATGGCGGTTTTTGGAGTCAATTGGTCGGGTAACATGCAACAAGATTATTTTAAAGACTGGCCTTAGTTATTATGACTGCTGATAGATGTTATATACAACATCCTTTTGAACACTGAATGGCATAAAATCAATACTTTTCTATTTAAGATCACTGTCAGCAGTCATTATATACAGACAGACATAGGGTCAATTCCATTTGGTCAATTTCACATCCAGGGTTGGGGCTGAGTACATGGGAAAGTACTAAAGTACAAGTACATGTTTTTTTCAAGAGTACAAGTATGAGTACTTATTTTATCAATGTGTACAAGTACATTTCAGAGTACTCGAGTACAAGTATGAGTACATTTTTAATCACATTTACTAAAACATAACTACTATAATATCAATGGGGGACCACTAATTTAATTTGAAGTTCGCTATTTCGTAATAGTTCCCATTGACAATTCATGTTGACACGTAGGAGGTGGTGGATCTAGATCTATATAGACAGATGCAGTAACTGGTTTAGTACATGTAAACAAAGATATTAATAAAATTAGATCACTCCTTAAGTAAAATTATTCAATAATTAACAACTATGCAAACATATATTTCAATCTTTATTTTATTATTTTATTTAACCATGTCCTAATATGTTATGCAGCCTGCATAACATATTGAAAATGGATAAATGAAAATAATAAAATGCCAGCTATTTAGAAATAATTAAATGAAATGTCTGCTTATGTCCAAGGCACCAAACATACATATAACTATAATAATAATATCCATAAAAATGAATGTAAACAGTTAATTCAGGTCCTATTGCATCTGATGAACATCAATGTTGGAGTATTTAAATCATTTGAAGACATGAGATTATGATTGTCCAATCAAAATCATAGGTATATAAACAGACACACCAGCTGATTTTTCTACTGAACTCTATCACTATCAGTGCTCAAATATTACTAGTTTCATTGATTCCATATTCAAAGTTGTATCACAAGAAGCCACGCTGAGAACATGGTCAAATGTACACAATTGGTAGACCACTAGAAACGATCCAGTTATGTAATCAGGCCACACATGAAAACAATTCATATTTACTTGTATCAGTTTTCAACTATTATCTGGGATTCTGGTACAATATGATCAGGTGATCTGCAAGAATACAATTTATATTTTGAACTGCAATTCCAGATGATCTTCAAGGAACATGGTTTACCCTTTGGTAAGCCAGTGTCTATATTGCCTATTGGGCACAATTGTTGTAGTCATCCATTATATTGCACAGACAAAATAAAATCAGGTAATGATGAGGCAATCACTAGCATTCAGGTAGACAGAAATTGCATAATAATTATGTCATAAACATGTGCATAATCACAGTAGTCGTTTTAGTGAAGTTCACATTAATGTTAATACATGGCAAAACATTCTTGCTTTATGTTTCAAATCGAAGTGACCCAATCCACAGGGATTCTGGTTTAAAATTATAACTGACCAATTTTTATGGACATAATTCTAAATTCAGTTTGGGAGGAAAATGGCTATAAAGACAAATGGACATAAAATAAAAACAATATTCTGTTTATGGTGAATGTACTCTGAAAATATGAGTACTTTATGAATGTACTCGAGTACAAGTACTGAGTACATCCTTTTATTAGTACATCTGAATACTTCAAATTGTGTACTCGAGTACAATGAGTATGAGTACAGGAGTACATCGACCCCAACCCTGTCCACATCAAATTTATCAATTCCAAATGAATTGATTCCAATTCGATTCCGTATACCCTGCTGGAGTTGTTGGCAACAACACCACTACCTGGGAAGTCAGCAGATCGTGGACATCACAAGATTCGTTATTATAGCACCAGTCCAGTTTGAAACGTGGATCTAACATTGTAGCCAGTTTGAAGTCGTCAGTCTCCTCATATGTGGCCAACCACTTCTCAATACTGACTTGCTTGGAGTAGGGTTTTTTTTGGTAGTAAACTTCAATTCCATCAATTCCAATTCCATTTATTAAAAAATAAGAAATTCCAATTCCGGAATTGAATTGACCCCATGTCTGATAATAGGTCTTCTTTGGGGTATTGTTAAATTACATATTATTTATACAGCGCCTTTGAATGGCTCCTGCTAGTAATGGCGCTTTATTGAGTTGATAAACAAGAGAAATCATGGAATGCATTACGTCTGAACACATATAATCTTTAATTACTCTTTATGTAAGTGTTTCTCTGATTTGTCTGATGCCTCAATACATCAGTTTTGTACCTAATTTATGTACAGTACACGATTTTATGTACGTACTTGGTTTTCAGTATAATAACGGAACTGTTAAATTATTTTTCTTCATTCCATATTAGACAGATGAAGGTTATGTAAATTTGGTGTGAACAAAGGAGGGCAGTAAAATGGCAGCTCACATCTTGTGCCACACCAATGAGATCTTGCCAAATACTTTCCCACCACCGAGGCCTTCACCAAAAGACCACGGCATGGTGTCCGAATATGAACCAGCAATTATTATGAACCAGGCTTATTCACAGAACCATTCGGGTATTACCATTGAACTGGACAGTGACATCACTCCGGCCCTGCATAAGCCTATGCCTGCATATAGCCAGCAGTTTGATCTGCGTGACTTCTACGATCCTGCATTGTGCGTTACACCAGAAAAAACACCCCACTCTGTAGTGAGGCCGATGAACTGGGGCTCTGATGAGGGAACAAGCCTCAAACCAAGAAATTCTCAGAAAGTCAGATTTGACAATTTCGTCGAAGTCAAGTGTCTGTCTCCGGATTCGTCACCTGGCCGGGACAGTGCCATCGCAAGTGAACCGACTAGTTCAGATTCAACCAAAACATTACCAAGTGTATCAAATGGACAACAGAAGCAAGCCAATATCCATATGAACAAGAACTCAGACTTAGAAAATCAGGACAGTCTAGGTGATTCAGATGGTCCAATTGTTGTATTTGCCTCAGATCTTAAAGAGTCACCCAGGAGGAAGGATGCGAATGATGTACCACCTTATATATTGCAAGAGAAGCCTGAACATGTTCTCGCTCGACCTGAATTCAGCTCCACGCTGCAAGTTAAAAAGGTAGCAAATGAAGTGGAACAAGCTGAGTTGAATGTAGCTGCAGCAGTGAAAGAAAAGCTGAAGAAATCAAGAAAATTGAAGTCAGCTATAATGGAAAAGGTAACACAAAGTATACAAAATGCATGCTTTATATATATATATATATATATATATATATAATGACTAAACTATGTGTGCTTAACATTAACTTACTGGTGTTCAAAATGCTAAAAGTTAAAACATATGACTTTACAACTCAGATTAATCTGTAATCTGCATGTGATAGAAATGATCTAACATATTATGCTGAAGTAATGTGGTTATACTTGATATGTCTGCTTTGCCCATCTCCGAAGTTCATCCTAATTATATGCTTAGGGATTCGTCATCAGCTAGCATAATTGTCTTGCAACCCATACTCTGACTTATACGGAACCAGCAAGATTTGTGCCCACACTAACACTTAGTCAACAATCTTATCTTGGGTGATGTGTAACGAATATTGGAAAGGCATCATCCTTTTCTTCTGTAGTCTTTTATCATGAGGCATTATATCCTCATCTGGATTATTGCTTTCTTTTTTGTTAAAATTTTGGCTAAATCTCATCATACGTCTACCAGAGTTGTTTAATTTAAATCATGATTTAAATCACTGCCAAAAAAATCATGCATTTTTATTATTTTTATGACTATTGTATTTATTGTTATTCTAACAAGTCATACTAATTGTGTGTTAAGAAATATTTGAATGTTGTTTTAAAAAAAGTCAATTTAAATAAAACAAATCCGATTTTTTTATTTAAAAAGAAATCATGATTTTTTGCAACCCTGACTACTACTACTAGGAATAGTAGTAGTAGTTGTTGTATGATACTACTACTATTAGTACTACAGGACACAACAGCTGGTCTCATGGCTACCCACCTGTTTCACGAAGTTCTGTATCTCATTCTTACACTACAGTCATTGTTCAGATCAAACTGTTTCACCTCTGTGTTTATTATATGGTAAAACTTCATAAGTCATCATACAAACTGTTTAGTTTAATCAAATATAAAAACTTATCTGTTTCATATGAAATTATTTATGACAAGTTAATTATTTATATACATGTACATATTTAACTCAGACATACATGACCAGTGAGAATATCGGGGCACCTCCATGCTTTAGCAGTAGTGTGTTGAACCACAGATCACTACCATCCATGTTTGAATCTCATTGTTGGCTTATCTGAAGGTTGTTTCATCTTTGACCTTACTTCATTACCTTTGGAGGTCGCTCGGCATATTTAGCCTACCATGTGCACAAAAGTGGCCGTAAAACATCAATCCTCATCATCACCCGTGAGAATGTCATGAATTTTTAAATTGCCAAAAATGCTATTATAATTATAAGAATGCATGTTTTAATAAAACTAAAAGTGTAAAAGCATTATCCAACATTAGCTCAAAGCCTCAAACTGCTGTTTAACCCATGGTATGGGATATATCTGTCAATGCTGCCTGGATTAAACAATTTCTGCGATGCATGCGCAGTCCACATCTACTGTGGTTTGCGGGCCAGTGAATAAGAAGTGTAACTTACTAATTGTTTGTAAATTTACGTTTTGGGTGATTCACAGAACTAAATCGATTTACAAATTCTTGTAGCAGTTTCATTTTTATTAAATGCAACGTAGAATTATTTTTACTAATAAATAAGATTATTTGTCTGGGGAAAGTTGACAGTTTATTTTTGTTGCTTGAAATAGTACATGTTAATTATTTAAAATAAATCATAAAGTTGGGAGCTGTTTTATATTATAAAGCCATTTATTTCATAATTTTTCTCTGTATGTATTCCAGGTCACATCCAAAGTTAATGCCACCTCACCTTTGTTTGATGGCCTTGTCAGTACTGAACCATGCGAGGATGACCTTGTGTTGGCTACAGAGAGACAGATAGTGTTCAAGGTTAAACCTGCCATAAGGACAGTGAAGCCTGAGGTTTGTGGCAATGATATTTTCTCTCTCTCTCTCTCTCTCTCTCTCTCTCTCTCTCTCGTGTGTGTGTGTGCGTGTGTCAGGGTTGGGGTTGGGGTAATTGCAATCGATAATTGTAATAGATTATAATCGATTACATGATTTCAGGTAATCATAATGGCCATTTTCAGATGCAATGTAATCATAATAGATTACAGTGTAATCGTAATCAGCGATTACTTTCATAATTACACAAGGTTTTATATCATACCAAAGATTTGGTTTGGTTTGTAAGGCAAAAGTTAACAATATAACTGATTTACCCATTGACAGACTGCTGTCATATTTATACAAATGATGATTTGTCAGTTTATTTGTTTTATGAACATGAAAGGAAAATGTGTTGAAACGCTGCTTCAGATGTTGCCGCTATTATAATTAATATAAACAGGCATTTCAAATTAACTTCACATGGTTAAGCCCAAGCTTGTCACACAGCCAGCAATCGTGCATGGCTTCTTTCTGACACCGTTGTTTTAACTATAGCTCCAAACAACCCTGATTAGCCAACAGTCGGATGACAAGCAGCCAATCGACATACAGGATGACATTGAAACGTGGTCATTAGACGGAGGTCGAAGTACGGAGTTGGGAGGTGGCCGAGTTACAGAAGAAAAATATAATTTAAAACATAGCAATAATTTAAGAAGACTGAAAAAGTGGCCCATTTACAGAGGTGGTCAAGTTATAGAAGGTGTTAGAGTTGGGGGTTTGACTATATTCTAATATTCTATTAATGATATAGACCTGGCTATAGTCACGCCATACATGATGCATTTTGTTACTAAATATATATATTCAAACAATTCCATTGATATTGTTTGCACTAATCTCAGTTTGTACTAATCTCCATTTACTTTATAAATACCTGTACATTCATGGCAAATGCATTACTTACTCCTTTGATCTATGGTGAATATTGATCTCAGAAACAAATTAACGTCATACGATGACATCAAAGTCTCTTGTATATTTTCATTTCAAGAACATACCAGAAAGTGGGTCTGGTTCTTAGAAAGCAACGTGTAAACACTGTAGCATGTTTATATCGGTATTACACATGTAACTGAGTAAATATTGATGAAGAATCATATTCATGTTTGTGTTATATACATTGTAATCTTGATTACTTTACAATGTAACAATGTAATCATAATTGATTACATTCATTCTGAATGTAATCATAACCATGGTATTCTCAAGTAATTGTAATCAATTACCTTGGTCCTGTAATCATCCGAAACACTTCATGTTGGTCACAAGAACTATTACTGTAAAATATGAGTACTTGCTATATTAAATAATATAGTACTACTACTACTATTACAACTGCAAAGGAACAAAGTTCACCCTCAGATAATATGACTTAAATGTGAAATGCTAATAAAAGTTACCCCCAAATCACCTCCCCCCTCCCCCATTATAATCATAAACTCTACCGTATATAATAGATTTAGGGAAATAATCCTAAATTCTTGAGGATAGACTTTGAAACTTCCTCAAATACCAGCTTGTGTGGCAGGGGAAGGAAAAAAGTCATGTGTCCTGATGTCAAGTGGCACAGGGATCATATAGCCATCTGGATCCAGATCAAGTCAGGTCACATCCTCTTCACATTATCTGCTCCTGTGCTCATCCTACTAACTGACGCTGTTGTTATTTCATTATCTGACAGTTTGGCAGAGTACAAAACAGTCGTCTTCATCAATTTCACTATACAGTTTTCTTTAGCCATTTCAGTAACCTGTGAGCCTGTTTGGACCAACTGCACTGTAATATTCACAAATATGCTTTTGTTCTAAAAATACATGTTTGGCCGACTCCCGCATCCACAGACCAATTATAGTTGATTAACGTGCACTTTAAACTGGATTATTTAATATGTGGTTATATTAATATGTGTTTATATTTTGACATCATTTATAATTTGTTCGAGCAAATTTCCATTATTCCTTAAAATTTCAAGTGAAGCCGAACTGTTCCTTACAATATGGGTAACTTAGAAACCATATCACTAGGTGATATAAAAAACATTATCTTTGTACAACAGAAAGTAGTGTGAAATGCTCTGATCCGATATGGATATGTTTATTTTGAATATTGATATTAACTTTTATAATGTGTATGGTATTCACCTGGAGATCTGTTGTCCCTCAACTATTTTATGATACAGTTCTATGATCTTCCCCCCAATCATTGGTCTTAGATTTGTTTTAGAGCACTGATTGCATGATGGTTAGAGAAATGGGCCGCAAACCACCAGGTCACGGTTCAATTCCGATTCATACCTGTGTTTGTGGGTTGATTTCCTTAGGGAGTTGCTGCTCAGCCACATATCCAAAGTCTGACCAGTGCTGAGGTTAAACAGAGGTCTGAGGTTAAACAGAGGTCTGAGGTTAAACAGAGGTCTGAGGTTAAACAGAGGTCTGAGGTTAAACAGAGGTCTGAGGTTAAACAGAGGTCTGAGGTTAAACAGAGTTTTTTCTTCTTCTTTATACCGCCTCTGCTGTTCTGTATTCACCGTAGTTATTTATTTATCTTCCAGGACAACATCGTCAGTGCCCCAGATCTCCTCGAGTACTTGACCCCTGACCTTCTACAGGAAACGGCATCTCTCAGGATTGATGGCACAGCATCTGGTGACGACGGACCCAAAATAGCCGATCTGTCCCGAGCGTTCGATGTTTACAGGCACATCAGAACTTGGGAAGGATGGTAGCATACTGTGAAATCATCATTCTACATCGTGTTATTTATGCAACTACAAAATAGACGTAACTGATGTGTTGTTTTGGTGTTGACTGGAGTGTATATTCAGGTGAAAAAAGGAGTATCATTCATCGTGTGAATCAGCCATCTAATAAAAGTCATGCGATAATGTCTAAGTGAGTTAATTTGTATGTGTGTGGTGTGTATGTGTGTGTATGTGTGTGTGTGGTGCATAAAGTTGCAACTGCAAATGTATATTGTATCAACCTGTATACAAAAAATGAGAACAACACTGCATAGAAATTGTACCTCTGACAACAGATGCATCATTCTCTGTGTACGCATCATGATTGTCGACGTGTTCATTCACAAGTTTCGTGCAGCATGTTTCACTTCATGATCAGTCGCTCTTAGCCAGAAATGGCCATGGCACAATGAATTTAATCATGATCCTAAAATGTTTGTTCGATTGATTGTTTGGTGGCCATTTGAAATGTGGTGATGTGTCAGATTATAAAATGCACCAAAATCCCAGCCAGTTGCTCCTTACGTAGTCCAGCTTCCCGTTAATTTCAGAAACATTTGCAGCAATCGGTGCGTTGTCTTTGATTTAAAGCCTGCGAGATAGTCCTATCAAATGACATACACTGATTAGACAAGTCTGACAATAGCTCTACTGTTATATATTTGTAGAGAGAGAGAGAGAGTGTGTGTTCTCCTGGTTAAGTGTTGTGTTATTTTTCTCTTCATTTATGTTTCTTGTATGTATAACTTTAGTATAATTTTTGTTAAAAACAGTTTTCGTTGTGTACATAAGTAATGATAATTTATGACAATACTTAGTATGTAAAGTTGGCTGTGTTTTCATATTATTGAATCTCAGTCAAGTATATTTTCTCATTGACATATCATTCTATCTGTATATATATATATATATATATATATATATATAGATATGTTTGTACATTTGTGTGTATGTGTGACGGTTAAAGGAACCGGATTTCAAATTCTGTTTTCTTTTCTCCAAATCCCTCTTCAGGTTTTGTTGCAATATAAAAGTTGTCACCTTTATAATCAAACCAGAAATTTGTGCATCATGATTAAATCCGAGTCTGTTTTTAAACATGCATAATAGTTGTTTATGAGCATTTCACCCTTCTATAAGGTCAAATCCTATTCAGTATTTTTAAAGAATATTCTGTATATAGTTACTTTGGAATGCTAGAAATATCCTGTGATAAATTAAAAAACTTTGCTATTTTTCAGTTCAGTGTATTATATTTTAAATATTTTGACACTTCAAGATTTACCAGATTCTATAAAGAAATATTACTTCTCACAGAGTTTCATATAATCAGTCGAAAGTGCTTGACCAGATAATTTGCAATCCGAATTACAGCCATTTTTCATTTCAGCTTTAATGCAAATACACAGACATACTGTTTATAGATGCATAATGGTGTACAACCTGAAAATAAATCAACTGCAATTATCATTAACGTTTGTCAATTATAAATTATTCTATTTATCCCCCAATTAACGTGAGCATAAATTTGCTGAAACGTTCAGTTGTGTCTGATTGTCAGACGCAACTGAACGTTTCTATATCGGACTCTGATATAGAATTTTTATAATAGTAATTTAACAATTTACATCTATTCTATATCAGGTGCAGCTATGGTTAGGATATGTGAATAAGTATTCATTTAAAAGTGAATTACTTTATTTATTCACTAATTAATGCAGCATCTGGCCAATACTCTAACAATAATATAAATGTGAGCTAAGATTAGCTTAAAAAAGTTAACAATCTGTATAATAACTATGCATATTAGATAAAAGTAATATCATACAACATAATATTATGTGTTATTATTGGGTATTTTTAGGTACAGATGAAGTTAGGATAGCGATGGTCGTTTTCCAAAACTTGATGTCACTTGGCCATAAATCTTCAATGACTATGGTATCATAAACATTTTATCGACTATGACAAGTTTGTTGAATAATAATGATGATTAATGTGGCATAACAATGAATTCTACCTGATCTAATATGTATCACAAGAAATAATTGTTGGTGTGACACAAGGTGGAAAAATATACGAATTGAAAATTGTGGAAACAGTTTTAAATTGGTGAATTTAAACAACTGTATTTCTAAAAATAATTGCATAAGATGTCTTTATTGAGCCTAATGTTTGATAAATATGAGCAGAGTTATGATTCAAACAAAAAAATGATTTATAAATGTGGTACATTCAAACATTTTAATCAACTCTTGTTATTTCTTATTATGTTAAGCTCTGATGCTGGTGTCTTGATGGTATTTAATTCATGTCTATTAGTACCCTAATATATGGGAAGTAGGCAACCAGGGCACATTTTTGTAAAAGATTAATGCAATTCTCCCATTGTGCATAGTGTGTTGGCAATGTTTACATCCTAGCGTTACTACTAAGTTTAGCCTTGTACTATCATTAAAACTATTAGGTATATGGAGGAAATCAGGGTTGTTTTTATAGACAGTCAGTAACCTATTTTGGACTAGAAAGTGTTAAAAACCTGTAGAAAATACTTTTTTTGGCATCAAAAACAAACATCTTTGACAGGATAAAATTTCACTAACTAAGGCTTTGTTTTTAATATATCTATACCTTTTACCCATAAACAACACATTCCCTATATGAAATGTATTTACGTATAAAATGTGTTTGTGCTATATGAGCCAGAACATGTTTTAATTATGTTTTCAACGCAAAGCACCTTAGAACAACTCGAATTCATTAAGAAATGATATGAACTATTTTAATTATAATGAATAGACACTGTGGCTTCACCTGTCACATCAATGCCATAAGTAATTCCGGAATTGAATTGACCCCATCATGGGCCCATGTGTAACTGAAATCTAGATAATCATATGGGTATTGACTTTAACATATTTTCAAATGATGCGACACGAGAAAAAGGTTTTTGGCACAGGAATACGGGTTGTATGTCTTTTTGACGCAGTTATATTTTCGACGTGTCGAACACCTATTTGTGACAGCTGTACAAAACTGCCAGTGTCAAACTTATGCCACACAACCCTAGAGCAGAGTAATTAAATTGCTATTTAACTGAATACGGAACTCGGACTAACGATTAATCTTTATGTGTCGGTGTAGATAGAAGAATAGATGTGCGCAATGTATGAAAAATACAACAGAAATCCGTAGACATTCTAAATATTTATGTACCTAGCTGTATACATATACGGCCCTATATATATATATATATATATATATGTATATTGCACCTGTACATTATGGCTTATACAACATTTCGTACTAAATATGACTCAGAATATGTCATGCGGTGGCGGGGGGATGATCCTTTTAATTCCGTAGATTCCCGAAGTATTGGCCAATCATCGAAGCAGGATGGTTTTATTCAGTTGCTAGGTAGCACGGTTATAAAATCAACTAAGTAACCGCGTGAATGTATCAGGCCGTGCCCTACAGCGACGGCCTGGGGTATAAATTCCCCTTAACAAATAAAAGAAAACAAAACACGTGAATGTAGATGCTGTTTGATGGTGGTGTTCTAGCCGACTTGGTGAGGTTCTTAGTTTGTTTTTCTCTACGCCGCGTCACTCAGGCTTGTGAGCAGACGCAAGTGAAGGCTTATATGGGTTTCCGTCGTTTGATTGGTTGCTATTATTAGTCCGGAAAACCCGTTCTTAGTCTGTTAATCGGCTACTTCTGGCAAGTGAATGTCGACATATAGGTCTTATACCAGGTAACTTGTCAGAATTGCAGCGTTATATCGTGTGTCTGTGTGTATGCGTATATACATATATATATATATATATATATATATATATAATTCTCTCTCTCTCTCTCTCTCTCTATATATATATATATATATATACATATACACACTGGTGTACAGGATTTCACAATATATTATCATTTTATTAATAGGCGTATTGTATTTCACATTCAAATCGTTAATGCTAACATACACTTAGTGCAATACGCTTCTGCTTATATAACCAATCACAGCTGGCGTATATTCGTATCCTACATCGGGGAATTGGGAACACTTAAGTACGTATACAATTTCGTTTGTAGATAGGCTTGATTTGGGAGTTATGTTCTCGGCCAGCCTAGATGACATCGTAACCTAACTCCCGTAAAACAGGCAATTAGTCACGTCGTAATTGATCTGGGAATCATTTCAGAATGCACGATAAACTTGTATAAATTGCAGTAAATATACAGCAAGCATGACCTCAAAAACTAGCCTGCTCCTTAGCTTACAATCCACCCATAATACAATCACAAATTATGTTATCTCTGTTAAGTACCCACTGCCGCAAAGTTTTCCTTCGACCTCATTTCGGAAGGATACCATATTGGATGAATTAATATGTGTTCAACAACAACAATAACTTTCTTCTTCGAGTTCGAATATTAATGTTTCCTCATCAGCAGTAGGTTTCCATCTGCTACGTGTACGTAATTAAATGTAAACGCATCTATATCTCAGATATCGATCAATCTTTTCTTCAAAATCTTACAGAAAATTAATTTTTCTCAATTTTAATCCGTTAATTTTTCTGCTTTAAGTTAAGTAAAATAGGCGAACTGTTAAACAACTCGGCCCTTACACTATCGAACAATGCAACTTGGCTGTTGTGAAGTCTCCACAAATCAAACTGATATAACTGTCTCCGACTGATCTGGACTCCCGCTTAGGTTTAGGAATTAGAACCGACCAACTTTACATTGTATTGTACGTGAAAAGGACTGACTAAAGGAAGGGCCCACTAAATTATCCCTTTTGCAGAAGTGTTATTAATCCTTATCCAGTCCGTTCCCCAAAATAACCTGGACATCTGCTGATGAAGTCACCACAAAGGAGATAATAACTCGTTTCTCAGTTTCTCCTAGGTGGTATTGGCGGTGGCGGCGCAGCCTGTTTTCTTAGTCTGCGTGCGTTAAATTCCATTAATTTCTGGCGCAATTCTGTCTCTATAGACGACACAGCGTTTCCTGGTGTTGAAATGAAAGAATAATTACACATTAGTTTAAAGGAATCGCTATTTGAAGAATGATTTGTATGGATGTTATATTTATGAAGTCCGTCTAATCCTCTCTCCGTTTAAGAGCGTTTATCCCAAAACATCAGCGTTCTTATGTTGATTGATTGATGTGCACCACAAAGGCAGTGACACCTTCTGTGGGATAGAACTATTAGGGGTATTCAGCGAACAACGTAAATAACAGCTAAAGTAAAGGACAACATGCATTGCCGATTAAGAACTATAGGAATACCGATGTTAACAAGGAATTGATCTAGCATCGATTCTCCGTGTGACACAACCATAGAAAGGCCTAAACTATTGTCTAATCGACGATGGTTCCACATTTCTTACGGGTAAGTTGCAGTGGCTTGTTTCATCGGGAATTGCCCAATGTCGGCTTACTTGATTGCCCACTGTCTAAGTATCAACAATAACAATGACAACATCACCACATCCGTGGTACAGGCCTGTCACTTGCTTATTGCTTGATTCAATGTGACGCGTGTTTGGCCAAGAACGATAATAATAATAATAATGTATATTTAATAAAGCGCCCTTACTAGCAGGAGCCATTCAAAGGCGCTGTACAAATAATATGTAATTTAATAATAACCCAAATAATGTCTGTAAAAACTGTAATGATTTAAAAGATAATAATTATTTATCTATTAAAGCGACCTTAAATAGGTGTGTTTTTAGAAGAGACTTAAAATTTCCAAGAGACGACGAATTTCTAATATTTGCCGGCAACCTATTCCACAAAGTGGGGGCTGCAACACTAAACGCACAATCACCATATGACTTGAGCCGAGACACTGGCACCTGCAATAGTATCTGACTGGATGACCTGGATGATATGGGTTGATATTTTTTATTGCAGTGGGCTACCCGTTGACAAAGTAATCCAGACGTGCACTCATTAACATGTAAATTCCGATGTCTGCCCATTAGCCGCGACAGTTAGACGATTTTGGCAACCCGAGTTTGAAACGGCATCCCCAAAAACTAGTTCCAGGAAAACCATTCCCAATCTCTACTTGAATCTAAGGCGTTTAAGCCGAGACAAACCTCGTCTGCTTCTTAACAGTCACGTCTTTTACTGGGATGCTCACCTACTACGCTATTAGCTGGTCTATCCCCAGTGCTCCCTGGATAGCTGACATATCGTATCTCCTGCTCACGTTCTCGGTCAGGCCAACTCGAAGTGGGTCGTGATTCGGATGGGCGCACTTGGTTGTCGGTCTGTTGGGATGAGCTCTCCCAAACACGTCCATAATCGGGCGATTGCTCCGTTGTTATTGAATTCCGAGGAGCCAGATTTAGGCTGGCAATTGATCCAAATATATCTTCTTTGTCTTCCGGTTCTTGTTCTGGTTCTGGCTCTGGAGATATTCCTGCGCGGAAACGTCGAAACAATGGAGGTTAGAAAAATAGTGCGCTTTTACGTGACCGATATCGCAGCCATTTAACTCTGGCCCAAAATACCCGATTTTACTTCGGATTTCGGTAAAATTATAAAATAAGAAATAAATGACCGCGCTTCGATGCGTCCATCCGATACCGTAAACCATTTCTTCGCGCATCGTCTAACTCCTCAACGAAGCGCACTGTTTATATCTTGATAGAATAAAGTTACAATAAACAAATGTATTGAAATATCTTACTTTTAGTACCCATTGCCGTGTGTTGGTGAACGTATTTGAGTGAATCACGCCATTGCGGGATGACTGCAGGCGAAACGGAATACTTCGTTTACAAACAATATTGCTCTGATGTCATCATCTCGTAGGTAATGATACGCTTATGGTTAAATACTAAATATTCGTATTAAGAAAGACTTTCAGCGCCGAGGAGTTCAGACACGTTCGGTGTCACGAACCGAACGAGTTGACGGCCGATTTACACGATGGCAGCCATTATTTGCGGATTAAATGACAACACCCCTCGTAATCCACCGAAACCCGGCTGGGCTCCGAGTGAGCGTGTCCTCGTCTCACACTGACCGCTGGTCGCAAATTCAGTGGGCACACGATCAACGCTTGGTCTCGATCCGGCGACCCGCGGAGATCTGCCCCTCGCCGCGCTGCCGAGTGCGCCGCCGAGTGCGCCGCGAGAGTGCCCTAGACTTACACCGGACGTACGATATCCGACTTACTGATGATACGGTCGTCGATCAACTGGAGGTAGTTCTTCTCCTGCAGTGGCTCCGGTGTCTCGACATTCTCGTAGAATTCATCTTCTTCATCTGTGTCAAAATCTTTGTCATCAACTAAAACGAAAGGCCAAGATTAAGTTCGGTTGATGGAAGGGAAGAGCAGCCACACGACGGTGGGATAGGCTTGTGTGTACGTAGGACGGCGTTCTCTCTTACGTTTCGGCCAACCGAAGTAAACAAGATTCTTAAAATCACGAGAAGGGTGTACCGATGGAAAGGATTAGAGCTGAAACAAGCCAAAGCCCGGGGGGGGGGTTATTAAAAACTGAAAGAGGTAGAAAAAAAAGGATAGATAGATGGCTAGATACAGTAGATAGATTGAGAGGGGGAATTAAAAGACACACGCACACGCACACATACACATATCTACTTATGTATAGGTATGTGGAGTTGTATGTTTTTGTACGTTTAGTTTAGATTAGATTAGAGGCAGTGTCATCATATACATGTATCCTAAACACACACACAGACACACACACAGAGAGAGAGAGAGAGAGAGAGAGAGAGAGAGAGTAAAATCGAGAAACTTACATTCATAGATGTACTGAGCATCGTATTCCTCATTATCCGAGTCAATTTCTGATATTGGCGTATAGCATCCATCGTCCATATCGAAGCTTTGTTTACTATTTGTAGTATCTTCATCCTGCAAGATGAGCGGAAGTTTATACGTTAGAAGAGTCTAAAGATTTACACAGCAGTCCGATGCATTAGAGGAAAGAATCTTAAGCAGCTTAGTAAAAGCCAAAGAATCTACTCTTACTTGTCCACGCGTTCATGAATCCAGTGTGCTATGTTAAAATAAAATCAAAGTGTTTTCTAATGATGGTCTTAATTTCGTGAAACAGATGATAAACCTGCACCAAAGAAAATATAATTTGTTTTCTAGCCGAATGAGGAGATTTCCGTTTTCGATTGCAGCACCCGTTTTGTTGAGGCCCCCTAGAGTTTGGACAAACCAAGAAGGTAGTGGTACTGTAGTATTACCGACTTGGTGGCATTCAGGGCGCTTGAACTGTGGAAATATTGGAAATCGGTAGGTATCCATTGATCTCCTCTGTGGCCTCATGGGTAGAATGTAGGATTACTTACTCATTGTTACGGTCATGCTGTGCGGGAGGTCGGAGGTTCGAATCTCGGCTGTGGCACTATGGTAGGAGTTTTTCGTCCAGCCAGGTAACTGGCAAGGTTTTTTCCTCCGAATATGTCATATATTGCAAATTCTAGATTTATTTAGAATTAGTTTCGGTGATGAAGCTGTAAATTTCAGACTATATGCATTTCCCTCAGTTGAGGTATTCAAGCCAAGAAAAATGATTGCATTTCGGCCATTACCACTATTATTATTATTATCTCTTCTCAATTATTTGGTATTGTTATTGTACCTTCCCAGTTCATCATTATTATCATATAGCTTATAAATTATGTCCGTTCTGTTGGAACATTTTATCCGTTGTTGGCTTTCTATGTGGCCGTCCTAACGAACCCGGACAAAATATCGCTGGACATAATCCCATAACACAAAATACCATAGGACATAATTCCAGAAAGTGAAAAGAGGGACAAAATCCAACGCAATAAAATAAAAGTACACAGTAATAAGAACTACGTTTTATCAGAATAATTTGTTGCATTCAAGTAGAGCCCCTTGTTAGTTCATGTCATTTCATTAATTGTATTGTGTATATTAATAAAATAAAATAAATTTAGAAACAAAAATCGTTTTATCCATGGAACAACAAGATGTCAAGAATTGTGACTATTATTTGAAAAATATCAAAGCATAGCGATAATTTTTCATGGTTGGTATTGTCATGAACAGATGATACATAATTTTTGTTTCAATTATTTTGTGTGTGTGTGTGTGTGTTTGCGTGTGTACGACGTAGTAACGTCCCAGTTTCGGCTTGTTTATACACGCTACCTGTTCATGTTGCATTAAATTTGCTGGCGGAGCGGATGGCACAACTCTGGTAGGATCCGGAAAGTGATCTTGGGGTGTGTACACCAGGGCTGGCTGTACGGGTCGGTCTTGCTCACTATCCGGAATAACACCCATCCCAAGCGTTTGGTACAGAGCGCTCAAAACGGCACGACTCTCGTTTGACGCTGGAAATGAAATCACAAATATTAAAATTGAGCTCTGGGGATGGTAATTAATAATTACATTTGGAAGGAAAACTCTTAAAATTAAATATTGTGAAATGTCAAAAACTAAATGCCATAAAATATTGCCAACTTCCAGTGGCCTATGGAAGCACTTTGTACACGTCATGTAAACAAAGTTATTTTTAGGCTGCACGGCGTTCAACATTTTA
>JAODUP010000554.1:82500-282456 GCA_025642065.1 Paralvinella palmiformis
TTTAAGGTGTTTGTGGAATAATAGACCCGCAATGTTCAAATATCACAAAGACGCCCTTCGCCCAAAACCGCGCATGCTAACAAAGTAATGGGTTTTTAACACTTGACCGATCGGGGGGGGGGGGGTGAGTCTCAAGAATAGGCATTAATACATTTGTACAAAAAGTGGATACACATGTATGACATATGTGACCACAAGAACACAGCTTCACTTTTCTACATTCCTATTTTATATGTGTATCCTTTTACAATTTGATTTCATACG
This sequence comes from Paralvinella palmiformis, assembly GCA_025642065.1. NCBI lineage: Eukaryota > Metazoa > Annelida > Polychaeta > Terebellida > Alvinellidae > Paralvinella > Paralvinella palmiformis. The sequence goes on from JAODUP010000554.1 coordinate 82,765, forward strand.
ACATGTCCCTAGAATATATGTTGCATTAGATCTATTTGCAACAAGAAACGCCTCACCAAACTAGCCAATGGGCACCGCACTAACCGTGCCAATGAGCACTACAGATGTGTTTGTTTGAAACATCAAATGGTTGTGAAGATAAGTAGCATCTTCAAACTTAGATTTAAGGATTGCACCAGAACTAGAGGGTACAGTGTATCATTAGTCAAGGAACAGTGTATGGATATGAGAAGTACTCATCCCCACAGATCAGGATGAATGGAACAAATTATGTTATTATTATCTGAATAATAATCAGATATCTGTGTAAATTATATTTGAAAATAAATTTTAAATCTATCTGTTAAGGGTGGGAAACTGTCACTATAAACCAAGGACATCCTTGTCCACTTCCCGTCTGGAGTTTATAGCTTATCTCGTTAAAATTCTTGCTAAGACGTAATTCGTCACAATTATGATGGTTGCCTACCATGTGGTATACAAAGGTTACAAGTGACATGTTTAGTTCGTGTTTCTGGTGAGGACCCCACTGAAGCACTGCCCCCTGCAGCCGCATATCAGGCTTTATCCCTGCATCACGGGAGGTCAACGTTGGTGATCTTGTTCGCCAAACCAGATGTAGCAAAGAAGGATGCGACATTTGTGGCTGCTTTGTCTAAACAAAGAGAACCAAGATTACTGACTTATTGTCTTCAATAACTGTCTTTATATTCTAACTTTTATTCCTAGTTTGTTTCTTGCCCCTGTATAATATTCAAATGAAATTTTTACATAATATTAAAATAAACTCTGGGGGAGGGGGGCTTTTCATTATAGGGTTCGAGTAGATGGTGAGTAGATATTGACACCTGTAACCTCAAAGGGTATGGTGGCGTATGATAAACTGCGAACTTTGGATTGGCTTGCAGAAGCAGTCAACACGTGCGCAAAGCTGAGCATCTCTCTTCAGGCATTGGCTGACACGCATCATTCGTTTCCGTATATGAATGCCATTCAAAACTTAGCAACTCAGCAACCAAAGAATCCGTGTCTTGTAACAGATTTCATCAGGTAAAATCAGTATGGAGAATGTGGAAATAACAGATGAAATAAATTGTTGTTTTTCATCATCCAATCACAGACTAGGAACACATTTGTTCCGAGTCTTTCATTCAAGGTTATTTTCGGCAATTATCGCTCATGCGTCGACAACTAATACATGATACGTACATGGCACCTAGATATGATTCTAAGTACCATTATAACGAAATTTTACTGAAACTAAGTGATTCATTGTTAGTGATTCATTGTTAGTGATTCATTGTTAGTATATTATTGTCTATATTATTGTCTGAAAATGTAGGAAATCAATTAAAAATACAAGCATATATAGTACGTATTCATTACAGAAGGTACCCGTATATAAATCTGCCTCTACTGATTTCTGATGGATGCGTATTTGTGCGTGCGTGCGTGCGTGCGTGTGTGTGTGTATTTGTGTGTGTGTGTGCGTGTGTCTGTGTGTGTGTGTGTGTGTTAATGTTCGTGTGTGTTCGCGCGCGTGTGGCTTGTATTTACTTATTTTTTATTTATTGTCCGTTCAAGTTTACGAAATGGTATCATGCTGAATGATGTTTTTTCCCCTCTCCAGAATGTTCTATAAAGTTGGACTGATAATAATAATAATAATAATAATATTAACAATAATAATAGTAATAATAATGTATATTTAATAAAGCACCTTTATTAGCTGGAGCTATTCAAAGAGGCTGTACCAATAATATGTAATATAATATAATAATACCACAAATAATATGTCTGTAAAAACTCTATAAGAAAATTAATAGATTATTATTATTTAGATGTGAAAATAACTTTGAACAGGTGTGTTTTTAGAACGGATTTCTAATATTTGCCGGTAACCTCTTCCACAAAGTGGGGGCTCCAACACTAAATGCTAAATCACCATATGACTTGAGCCGAGACACTGGCACCTGCAATAATGTCGGACTGGATGACCTGAGTTTTGTGGATGACTTTCTAATGGACACAAGACATTGTGCAGATAGTTCTCGTCATAAAGAGCGAATTGACGATACTGAACATTCCAGGTTCTTTCTCAATTTTTAGAATGACCGAACCGCAGATATTAATAAGAAATTATGAAATACCTTAGGAGCATTCATATTAATAACAACAACTTTGAATACGGCGGGAATTTATCAGTGCGGCATTCAATTCAGCAATAATCTCACAAATTTAAAAACAAATCCTTTCGAAATATTTTATTTAAAAAAAAACTCGTTTCCCGAAATGTTTGTCTTAAGAATACCCAAAGGTCTCATTCTTCATTTTAATCACTTTAGAACATTGTTACTACTACCACTACTACCACCACCACTACTACTACTACTACTACTACTACTGATTGATGGTTTGCTGCTGCTACTACCACTACTAGTACTACTTGTTGTTATTTTTGCTGTTGTTGTTACTACTACTACTACTACTACTAGTAGTAATTCTTTTTTTTTTGCTGTTGTTGTTACTACTACTAGTACTACTTATTGTTATTTTTGCTGTTGTTGTTACTACTACTACTACTACTACTACTAGTAATACTTGTTGTTATTTTTGCTGTTGTTGTTATTATTACTACTACTACTACTTCTTGTTACTTTTGCTGCTGTTGTTATTATTATTACTACTACTAGTACTACTTGTTGTTATTTTAGCTGTTGTTGTTATTATTACTAGTACTATTATTACTACTTGTTGTTATTTTTGCTGTTGTTGTTATTATTACTAGTACTATTATTACTACTTGTTGTTATTTTTGCTGTTGTTGTTATTATTACTAGTACTATTATTACTACTTATTGTTATTTTTGCTGTTGTTATTTTATTACTACTTGTTGTTATTTTTGCTGTTGTTGTTATTATTACTAGTACTATTATTACTACTTGTTGTTATTTTTGCTGTTGTTGTTATTATTATTACTAGTACTATTATTACTACTTGTTGTTATTTTTGCTGTTGTTATTTTATTACTACTTGTTGTTATTTTTGCTGTTGTTGTTATTATTACTAGTACTATTATTACTACTTATTGTTATTTTTGCTGTTGTTATTTTATTACTACTTGTTGTTATTTTTGCTGTTGTTGTTATTATTACTAGTACTATTATTACTACTTGTTGTTATTTTTGCTGTTGTTGTTATTATTACTAGTACTATTATTACTACTTATTGTTATTTTTGCTGTTGTTATTTTATTACTACTTGTTGTTATTTTTGCTGTTGTTGTTATTATTACTAGTACTATTATTACTACTTATTGTTATTTTTGCTGTTGTTATTTTATTACTATTGTATTTCTGTTGTTGTTATTATTACTAGTATTTATTACTACTTGTTGTTATTTTTGCTGTTGTTGTTATTATTACTAGTACTATTATTACTACTTGTTGTTATTTTTGCTGTTGTTGTTATTATTACTAGTACTATTATTACTACTTGTTGTTATTTTTGCTGTTGTTGTTATTATTACTAGTACTAGCCATACTGTCAGTATGTAATCACATTGACAAACCCTAAATAGAAATTATCATATTAGACGTTGACCTTATAATGATAATAATAATATAGACCACTTAATAATGATGTAATAATGTTGATGATGATGATGATGATGATAATAATAATAATAATAATAATATTTATCATCATCATCATCATCATCATTGTCGTCGTCGTTGTCGTCGTCGTCGTCGTCATCATCATCATCATTATCATCATCATTATTACAGTACATGTAGAGAGTACACATATTAATCACTATCTCTATCAGTGCTCTTGACTATAGATCACTGATGTACTTCAATTACAATATCCATATTAGCCATTATGTTGTCAATATATATATATATATATATATATATATATATATATTATATTGTTAAATTCCTCTACGCTATAAAAATTACTGAAACTTTTTCCCAGAAAAAGAACTCGAATTCTTTCATATCGGAAAGTATTATACTAGATCTGGATGAGAGTACTTGTTTGGCATTATATCATTTTGCACTACCACAGCCATCACCATTACCATGACAACCACCACAACACGACCACCAACGAACACCACCGATACAATTAGCACCACCACCTCAATTACCAACATGATCATTACCACCAATGACCAGCACCTTGATCACTACCAGCACCACTACTACGGCCACGACGACCACCACCACCCCAATTACCACTACTATCGCCACCTCAATTACAACCACCTCAATTATCACCACTATCACCACCTCAATTATCACCACCACCATGACCACTACCATGACCACTACCAGCGCCACCATCTCAATTACCACCACCGTCACCGCTATCAGCACCACTACTACCTCCACTACCACCATCACCTCAACTACCATCACCACCACCATGACTACCACCAGTGCCATTACCACCACCATCACCACTCATCTTCATTATCATCCGGTATAATTCACAATATCGACAGCTCAGCAAATTTATACTATATATACTTACTACACATTATAGAGCCCCCCCCCCACATATAAATATACATCTTACCGTCAGATTTAGCTAAAATGTATTTGTCCAAAGTTTCCATCATTCTCTTCTCGGCGTACAAAGCTTTTCCGAGAGGCGACGACTGCTCGCGCAGTTCTGCCGCCGCCTTCTTCATCCGGGACATCGCCGAGTGGGCAGGAAGATTCGGCCTGGTCGCGATGACGGCAAGTTTCCGATTGCCACCCATTGGCTGATGGAAGCCCGAGCTGTTGGTAGTCATTGCAAGAAATACCTGAAATTCTGCCCTTCCCACTACCCGTCAGATACCCTTCTCTCTCTCTCTCTCTCTCTCTCTCTCTCTCCCTCCCTCTCTCGTTTCCAGAAAAATCTGTGCAGTATCTGATGTCCTGTGCTCTGAAACAATGGATGCAGTTGTTGGTACACGACAGAAGTGTCTATGCCTTATGCACTTTCCAAAACTACTTACTGTACATCGTTAATCTCTGCTTGACCCTTTCCAGTTAGACGTGACCCGTATAAAGCATTCATCTTTGAAGGTTTTCGAGATAGAAGCGACGCCAATTTCTGTTGAAGAAATACGCATTTTTCCCTGCGGCACTCACGGACTTTGACCCAATCAGGTCGTTCACGCGATCTTACCTGTAGATCGGTTTGATGTACGATCAGTACTAGATTGGATTTTGCGAAAATCCTAGTTTCGGGCGTTCGGGAAGTAAATAGTTCGCCGCCGAGTCGCCGTGTAATATTTACTCGATAAACGCTCGTTGGATTAATCCGCGCTTACCTGCCGTTTGCTCTGAAGCCGCCTGAGTTTCGCCGGGCTGCTGGTTAATAATAACATCAGACGGAGGTCAAAGGCCAAGTTTCAACAAGATCTCTTTATCGCAGCCGATAACATTATAAGGTCATGTCTTAACTTGCTCACCACGTCGATTCAAATGATTCGAGATGAACCAGACAAATGAGCGAAAACTGTCGGGTTATTCCTCGGAAATGATGTTCGTAAACGGCAGTAAATGAATAGGGATCCTATAAAGGACGAGTAACGGGTTATATAATTGCCAGCAGGTGTTCGGATATGCGAAATTCCGGTTATCCGAAAAACATCGCTATGAGACATGACTGTACATAATTTCTAATGTTGGCATTGTAAGAATACGCAGGCACACACACACACACACATACACATCTCAGACGATTAAATTATATTCTTTCCTATCCAGATTCTGTGGCAGGTGTGGAATCCTGGATCACGTCGTATGTGCGCGCGTTCAAGCAGGTATGTCAATGCACTTACGTGCGTTCTAAATGGAAGTCAATGAGTTAATAAAAAGGTATATCTTATCTGTAAGTAGACTTTCATCTGACTGTTCTGTTTGATTTATTTCTTTCTTCCGCAAACGTCTCTTTGGGTATTAAGCTGCGGGCAGAAGGTTTCTCCCCCAAACTGTGGTAATTAGGCTATAGCCATATAGGACAATTATTGTACAACTATATCCCGACGTGACATCCGGTGTTCTCGATTATAGGCCAAATAGGTCAGGCGGATAGGCGCTTCAATTTAGCATTTACTCAAGATTGAGGCAATATTTCGTTCTAGTGGAGTAATAATTCATTGCGCGGTATAGCTACTCTGTGTCTGGCTTCGCCAGTTCGCTGTTTCCATATGTCAGTGGTGTACGCAACACAAATGTGTCACGTGTTCAACAAACTGCTATGTTGGTTGACGCGCCGAGAGCCTATAAAAATGCGTAACCTATCATCCTGATCAGACTTGGAATGCTGGATCTGTTGGACATATGTCAGTACGGTTAATATAGGTAGGATTTGTTTATTTAGGTATTCGAATCCGGATTGAAGCCGAGGTTACCATCTGTGGTGTGGAAATATTCTGATGCATAGGTTTCTTTTGAACCGCAAAAAAGTTACTGATGAATGCAAACTGTGGTGTCAAAGTAGTTATCTTGCATATTTTTTAACTTAGTATTGAACCACACTTACGTGTTGTTTACCGAGAGTGTTGGTATAATATAGTACTTTTTGTTTTGCATCTGCTTCTGAACCCAGCCTACATACAACCGCTTCCCTGTGGGCGTGACGTATTTGTCGCGTACGAAAAGCGGATTAGCTGGGTCCCCACAGGCCAGTCCAGACAAAAAAATATAGGTCTATTTATGTATATGTGTGTGATGTTGTTCATTTTGTGTATGCTTCGGTTGAAGTATGCATAGATTTATGGAGGTATAGATGTATGGTGTTATAGTCTTTAAATGATGTTTAGGTGTTGATATTCTGAGCCAGCACCGCCATATATATATATATATATATATATATATATACGCATATATTAATTAACTAAAATTCATTATGATTTCATCCAGATAAATAAGGATTAAAAGTCCTATTAAGAATCTGCATGTGTATTCGATTAGTGTAACTTTATTCACAATTCAAACATATATTTCTAAATATATATACATACGCCCACCTCTCTCTCACATGTTCGTATCAGCAGTATGGAAAAAACTCAATCTAACTAAATATAACATATGAATCGGTTACACGATTATTTAAATTACAAAAATAACACCTGTACTATAATCAGTTATTAATTGGGTCAGTAACACAATTAGTCCAAAATACTGCCAATGCGCAACCAAATTATTCCTGCAATATAGATCCCCCCAGCCGAAACTGTCCGGATGACAGCTATTATTAGTTAGAGTTAGTCTTGGAATAGTCGCATTGTTATAATTAATCCTGGAATATTGCACACGTAGAGTTCGCATTAACTTATCGCTCGGAGACTTCAACGACGTTCTTGGAATATAATCATCCAGACAGAAGTTTCGGGAAAATCGGAAAAAAGATGCAAAAACGATAAAAGTCTAATTATTCAAAACGAAAATCAACAAAACCTAATTGAAAAAAAAATCGAAACGCATGATCCCCCCCCCCAGTTATTTAAATCCCGATTTCAATCAAACGACTTAAATCGAACAAGTCCGTAAACACACCCGACAAGTATTGGACAAAACTGATGAGTGTTCTTGATCCGGAATTTGGTACAGTTTGGTCTTGTATCCAGACATTATTTATTCGGTTTCATCCTGGTCGGTAATGGTAGTTGCTGGCGACTCTGACTGCTCGTCGCCACCAAACGAGAGTAATCTGGGTAAACGAAAAAGAAAATCTGCATAAATAAAAAGGTCAAGGTTAAGGTCGTCCGTGCCACATGAAAATTGTGGTTTCGGTTTAGTTGTTCAAATTTTGTTATACCGTCCAAAACCTTTTTCTCTTATTTGTCGGTGGCGATAGTAACCTTTAAATATCACATCGGTAATATTAAATTATTATTATTATTATTATTAATGCATACTCTTTCCAATGGACATATAACGCACAAGTGTCAGGCTTTTAGTACGTTTCTAATAATGTACTATAGGGGCTTAAGGTAATTTATAATTATGCGGAAAACATACTGTTCAGTACTACACACACACACACATATATATATATATATATATATATATGCCACATATCTCTGACACTACGCTACGCTCGCTACATTCGTCAGAGTGTTTGGGACTTGCCATGAAATTCTGACACGATAGAAGTATTTTCTAATTCTAATCTTTCACTAAGGTTTGAAATTTGTATTTACAACTTTATTTTCATTATTCTACTGTAGCCATTTGGCACAACATCCCCGACACACATATATACACATACGCATACAGAAATTTATAAAGATCGTCTATGACCTGAATATTATCATAAACTGTTCTTTATACATATTCTAAGGAACGATTTACGAATTTTGCATATTAGTGATTATATCTGATAATGTAATCGTACGTAATGTGAATAAATTCAAAACGCACTGAGGGCGTAATCAATCAAATCGGACACGTCATGTCAAAAGGTCATGGTCAATATTACGTTTGTGAAAACCACTCGCAAGATGGCGACACTGCGCAACCAGATAGCATAGAATATTTCATTTTTCTACAACGGTATTATTTCCTGGTTATGACACAAACAGGAAGACTAACTCCATTAAACGTGATACAAACTAAAATATGATACTCGTCTAGGCTTCATCACTTAAACGCCGATCAGAAAACTAGCTCACAACAAACAGTATTGAATCAGTATTGAATCAGACTTGAGTGACTCATGTTCGAGTATTTTGCATATTGTAAGCAGCGATATATTCGTGATTATTAAGCATACTGGGTTAACATTTTTATCATTGCGTAAAATTAGACTATAAACTATAAAATTTAAAATAAATATTCAGCTGTGTAAAATAACTCGATCAAATCTTTATTTGAAGGTAGATGTCTTGGAAATGTTGCCTCTACGGCCTCATCAGCTAAAGCGTGGGACTCATTAAATATGGTCATGCTGTGAGGGAGGTCGGATGTTCGAATCCCGGCCGTGGCACTATAGTACGAGGAGTTTTTCAGTCAACCAGGCAACTGGTCAGGTTTTCTCCACCAAATACGCCTTATATTATAAATTCTAAATTTATTTATAATTAATCCTGGTGGTGAATCAGTAAATTACAGGATCCTATGCGTCTCCCTCATTCGGGGGTAGCCTGCCACGTAAAATAACTACCATTCTGGCTGTCATTATATTGCTGGGTGGATGCTGGATGCTGGATTGACCCCAACGTGACACCGTTATCAGGCAAGCGATATTAACAAAAGTTTGTAACAGCATTAACAAATATTAATAGCAATATATCAACACATATTAATCGCAATATTAACAAATATTAATTGCAATAATAGGTCCATTGGCGACGGATTACAACCAGACTTGGCGGAAGAACTTTAAAAATTGACCCTTTGTCAATAACAAAAACATCAGAAGCCAAGTAGCATCTCCACACAATTACCAGAAGAAGGCTCAGACCCTATGCTGCTGCTCGTCGATTTGCCGCTCCTACTGGACACGGCGGATGATCCAGAGCTCCGGTTTCCGGTGGCGGTGCCGGACTGCCAGAGATGACCGTACCATTCCTGCTCCGTCTCGTCATCTGGCGTCCCGGATTTAGAGCGCTGTTTGTCGTTCAGATTACGCCTCTCCAGCTGTAGACTGGAGATTGAGCCAAAGATATCGTCTTCTATACTCGACTTGGATCTGATCACACCCCGGTTGTTTCCGGTCCGTTGCTGGCTATTCTGGTACTCTGTGGATGATAAGATAGTGTGTGCGTGCGTGCTTGCGCGGGCGCGTGTGTGTGTGTGTGTGTGTGATGGCTATTATAAATTCGCTACCCAGATTGATCACCTCGAATTATGTATATGGTCGCGAGAAATGTTGTGTATTATTTATTGTAATATTATCATTATCATCAATCTTCATCATCATCATCATCATCGTGGAAACAAGAATTTATATTCCCCGAGTAACTAATAGGTCACACTGCTAATTTAAATATATACATAAAGACAGACAGATAAAAAGGCAGACAGACAGAGAGGCAGAAAGACAGAAAGACATTAGAACAGACAGAAAGAACACCAAAATGTATAGGCTCACCTACTCCGACAAGCACAGATGCTACACACACACACACACACACACACACACACACACATATATTATATATATATATATATATATATATATAGAGAGAGAGAGAGAGAGAGACAGACAGACAGGCAGACATACATACATACATACAGAGAGGGGGAGGGGTGAGAGAAAATATGGACCAACGTTTCGAAAATGTACGCACTGCCTGCCTAACTTACTCACCTTTGGTGTTGTCACCTAACATATCTAGATATTGCGGAGGTTCATCAGGCGCCTTGTCATCGTCGGCAAACGACTTCCATGTATGACCTACTTCTGGTGGGACATACTCGTATTCATCATCATCATCATCATCATCATCGACATCATCGACATCTTTGATGATATTTTTCCCGTCAACTGTCGTTAGAAGAAAAGAAAAAAACATATTATTACATATATCAATATAAACATTACTCATGTTACTGCTACTAATGGCACTACTACTACCACTACTACTACTACTACTACTACCAGTACTCTTACTACTAATACTACAAGTACTGCTGTTACTGCTACTACCAATATTACTACTATTACCACTAATATTACTATTCTACTTTTAACAAAATTTGCATTTCTAACCGAGAAACACAAACAATGAACCAGTTGATTTAGGCTCCAATCATTCCCCTTCATCGGTCAAATCTGAAGCGATGTACACACGATGTACACACGATGTACACACAGCTAAATATCGAGTACGAAACGTGCAGTGATGTTCCAGACCAACCAACTCGCATAAACTCGTCCAAACTAGTCGCCGGTGATGAATGGTCAAGTACTGTGTATGGTAAATGATGATGTGTGTTATAAAGCCAACCAAAGAAATATTACAGTGATGTCTCGCTAATCCACGATGCCAATAAAACGTCACGGATCAGCGAATATTTACAATTGCTGTACGAGGGGGGGGGGCAGTGGGGGAGGAACTTGGTTGACGGCAGAAACCTTACCGTGATTTGCTACGTGTATTCAATCCGCACGAACAACGTTCTTGGTTTAACTGAACTCCCTTCTTTGCCGCTGACCACATTATCGTTTACTCAGAGAACGAGTACTTACAATTATAAATATAATTCGGTTCGTAGTCATCATCGTCCGAGTCATCTTCATCTGGTATCGGCTTATAGCAGGCCTCGAAATCAAATTCGTCTTCCTGACTCGAGACGGAGTGAGTTTTCTGTAAACGGAACGCAAACACCGATGAATCAACCACTTCTCTACTACATCAGAATTAAATAAAACGATGAATAGTCGCTATAAGGCTTAAGCTACTAGGTACAACATTTCATGATCTCAAACAAACGCGGTTTTAGGAATGTTTTAGCCAGAAATATTGGAATTGATTATTTTAGGCAAAAATGGAATTGGAATCGATAAATTTGGATTTTCCTACAAAAAAATTAAATCCACAAATTAATTCACCACTTCATTTTTTAATTCAGAAATATTTTTCAACGACAATCGTACTTGGAATATAAACTACTCGGAGTAGGTATTCCCAGTAGGTAATCGGAGTAGGTAAGTACTCGGAGTAGGCACTCAGAGTACCTACTCGGGGTAAAGATGAGAAGGTAAAAAGAGTCGGCAAAACCGAATTAGAATCGATACATTTGGAATTGATAAATTTGATGTGGAATTGGAATTGACGAAATGGTATTGACCCCCATGCCAGGTCTTAGCACTGTCACAGCGTTTTGCGATCCCTGACTGTGGCAGTAACTAGATTCTGTGGAACAGCCAATATCACGGTTTCTCTCCATCACGGTTTCTCGCCTCGTTTTTAAAAGCAAACAAAAGAACACATACTCGGAATACGACTGATTTAGGTTTGGTTCCACACGACGTTTTAATGCCCGTTTTTGCGTACTTGAAATATACCGCTTAACAGTTTCGTGAAAAATATTTTTTTGTTGTTGACAAAAGCTAGATATTTTCTCTTTCCATCTGACAATGGCTTTTACACCTTTGCTTTGGTGTGATAGACTAAATGCTAACACGTAAAGTAAACGTCGGCAGAGCTTTATTGAATTGATGCACATCAGAATCTTAATTCATCGTCAGTTCTTAATATCCAATGCTAAGAGGATTAACAGAAATGTTTGAAGCAACCCTCTCCTATTAACATTATTAGATAAACCTTTTGGATATCAACTGATGAACACCTGAACAAATATAATCACATATTATAAAGCAATTATAAATTGTACTTATTAACTAATTTAATTACTAATTAACGCCTAATTTTGTTTTTCTTAATACCTTTTTAAACATCATGTGCAGACCATAGGCCCTACTTATGCATATTAATGTGGTGTATGTGCATGCGTATATATATATATATATATATATATATTATTGTGTGTGTGTGTGTGTGTGTGTGTGTGCGTGCGGACAGGAATCACTCTGGAGTGTGTCCTTGCGTTTGAGGCTCTTAAAATTCGGCCAACGCAAAACTATAATGATCGTGCGTCAAACGGGCACGCATCGCATTTAGAAAACATCTGGAGAAAATTAATTCACAAGAACATCCTTTTTTTTAAATGAATAAATAAATCACCAAACAGCATTGGCAGAAAATCTATTACAAAATACTATGATATGATGATTTGCTGTTTTCAGTGACGTTCGACCAATAAGTCCGAGTTGCGGTCGCTATGAAAACGCGTTATGAACAAGCAACAATGGCCGAGAAACGGCAGTTATCTAGTTCTATCTGTTAAATATCACTAGCAAAATACTATGGAAAGAAATATTGCGGTAGAGAAAAATGATGAAGGTACAATATTGCCAGACAACGGGCATAAAATGTGAAATGGGCACAACTATGTCAGAGTGGTGCGCCCGAAAGGCACACTGTGCTCCTAATCCAGAGCGATTCCTGTATATGTGTATATATCGCTGTATTTAAAAGGGAAAGTCCACCCTCAGATAATATTTCTTAAATATGTAATGCTTAGAACAGCAACCAAAATTCCACAGTAACAATAACGAAAAATACCTGATATAATAGATATAGGGAAATAATCCAAATTATTGGAGGGCAGCCATTACGGCTGCACCGGATGCCAGATTCGAAAGCGGGAAGGAGAAAAAGGTCAAGTGCTTTGATGTCATCTGGGCCAGGAGTACACAGAGTTCACGTAGACACCAGTTAGTATTCCCGGTTCTCCTCGCGTCTTCGATGATTCTACTTTTTTCGAAACAATCGGAATCATCTTCATCTTGTAATGGTTCTTCTGGATCAAACCGATTTGGTTGCGTGTCATTCATGACGTAATATTAACAATATTATTGCGTTTTGTTCCGGAGTTATTCTCGACTAACGCTTGTTTACATGCTTTTGTATGGGCTCTACAAACTTCCGGTCAAACTGGTGGGTTCAAGTGGCGTCGGCACTCAGGAGCTTCCGGTTTCTGTATAGCTTCAAAATGGCGCCGCGCCACAGGCCATTAAAAGTCGATTAATCAGCACTTTGCACTGGGTTATTTACTATGTAGGTGATCGTTTTCACATTTTGATATCGTTTATGATAGTTGTGAACATAGCTGTATTAGTCCTGAAAATCTGAAATGAAGCTGCACTGTTCCTTTAAGGTTAAGGTCCACGGATCGTACAATTTAAGATCAGACACGCTTTGTCGGCATTATACACCAGAAGTAAAGATGACCCGACAGTTGCTGAACTCATCGTAACAATAACATTTCAGTCTAAGCCTTTATTTAATGGTATTCATGGTCAGATTCATCACAGCTCATTATCTTTAATCATTTTTTGGAGTTAAACGTCGTTTTAAACAATACATCGGTACGCCTCTGTGACATCATGAATTAGAACGTGGGATTCCTTACTCGTGGTCAAGCTACCGGGGAGGTTCGAATCACGGCCATGGCACTATAGTTGGAGGGGTTTGTTTTATCCAACCAGGCAACTGGCAAGGTTTTCTCATCGGAATATGCTATATATTGTAAGTTCTAATTCTAAGTTGATGGAACCAGCCACAGAAAATAACTATCATTTCGGCTATTATTATTATTATTATTATTATTATTATTATTATTATGAAAATGGAAGATGTTACGCGTCTAACAGGAATCAGATATGATGACTGGATAGGGATACTGTATAAACTGACAACAACAGTTTTTACTCGATTTGGCCTAGATTAGAATGGCCTTTATCTTCCTCGAACTTAGTTATATGTCAAAACCGTGAACTTGTTCATTGAGAGTTGAAACAAGTGTTATCCACACATAGGCATATGGTTTGATTTCGTTAGTGAGTTATACGCGCACGAAATCAAGACAACATCATTGCCATTAAACAGGTCATAGTTGAAACTCCATGAGCGATGAATATTTTGGAAATCAAAACCCATCATTCTGTGCCATTGTATTCTTGGTCTTTTGTTTACATTTCATGGCTAAGACAACTGCTTATATACGAGGAACCAACACCGCCCTATACGAAGGGTCGAGTATTTTAATGGCTACGCCAGGATGGCTCACTCTGGTTGTCGACAATGTTTCAAATGACGAGTGCTGCCATCTGTCCGTCACTGTGTAACATATTTAGCCCTGTAGAGAGCCGGCATTAGACAAAGGACAAGTGATGAAGTGTGGAGCTAACACATAGCTATAGAGCTAATATAACAAATATACAACAATACAGTCACTAAAACAAATTTACACAACAATACAGTCAATCTAACACACACACACACACACACACACACACACACACACACACACACACACACACACACATATATATACACACACACACACACACAACAATGCAATGAATCTAACGAGCACACAACAATACAGTCAATTCAACAAATACACAACAATACAGTGAATCTAACAAATATAAAACAATACAGTCAATCTAACAAATACACAACAATACGGTCAATTCAGCAAATACACAACAATACATAGAATCTAACAAATACACACAACAATACAGTGAATCTAACAAATACATACAACAGTACAGTGAATCTAACAAATACACACAACAATACAGTGAATCTAACAAATATACACAACAATACAGTTAATCTAACACATATACACACACACATACACACACGCTTTAAAGGGTGGGGGGTGTGTGCCTGAACATATTTGAGCATGCGGGTAAGGTATCGCCCAGAAAAAAGAAAACTTAGCAAAATTTAATTCAAGGGTGTTATAGTTTTGACCAAATTTAGTGAATGCTACTACAGACATAACCAAATAATTTCCAGTTAAATTTAAGAAGGGTATTTTGGCTGCAGACTGGAGAATGAGTCTTGAATTTTAGGCTTATATCTCCGGGTGGCTTAAGTTGAACTTAAAGTACCAGTAGCTTTCATATATCTTATGGAATAACTCGACATTTGATTAGCCATTACTCGTTATAATCAAGCTCGCATCGTCAAAAGTGATATCTTCAAATATTGCATATTCAAAAATCACATCTTCAAAAATCAAATCTTCAAAATTCACATATTCAACAGATGACGCCGGTTCACGAACAAACGGCCTATCGGGATCACATGTGGAGATATTCTAGCTCAAGTATTGAGCCACTTGATTATGTGGCAATTCCGCGTGCTTCAGCTGCCCCGAACGAGCTAACACCTAACAACTACAACTCCCAATTACCATTTTGCAGCCGACTACTCGGACTGTAACAAAATGGAGCTAAACGGATTTCCGGTTTATTGCGCAGGCTCAGTTGGGTGCCTTCGTAACTAAATACCTAACCGTGCGCGACGATTACATGCAGTGGACTATGAACACGCACGCACATCTCAGCACATGCTGTACTCGAATTTCGAAGTGATGTAATGTTTGAGCGGATTTCCCTCAATTCTAAGGGGTTAGTTTGGAACATCGATGTCGGAAATCCGACGAAATGCGGCCCAATTAGGAAAGCGCTTAAATCGGCGAATTGTTCGCTAAGAGCAGAGGACTGACATCGGATGGTCCAAAGCTGATTGTTTTAGCCAGAATGTTGCTGATTACGGATTTCCTAATTACTAACTGGACGACAGATCACTACCACCTTCTCGGTGTGGGCAAATCTGAAGGGTGTTTCATCTTTGACTTCATTACCTTTAGAGGTCGCTCGGCCCATTTAGTCTACCACGTGCACAATAGTGGCCGTAAAACAACAATCGATCAATCATCATCATCATCATCATCATCATCATCACCATGATCATAATAAGTAGTATTTATGACGTTAACGTACCATTAAAGAACTGTGAGATGGTGCAGATGGTAGTGGCCTGTCGGGAAGATGTGGGTTAGGTGGTCGGAGCTGCGCGGACGAAGTGCGTACATGCCGATCTGGCTGATTCTCTTTAACGGTGGCAATGCCAAGCTCTTTACATAGGGAGTTCAGAATGGCAGCACTCTTCTTGGACACTGGAAGGAATATATAGATTGGGGTACACACATATATATATATATATATATATATATATATATATAGAGAGAGAGAGAGAGAGTACAAATTACGCCATTGTTATCGTATACTGACCTTGATTAATAGTAGTTTCGTCAAGTTTACTCAACGATTCCTCCAAATACATGTCACACAGCTGTGACTTAACCTCCGATATCCTACAACAGTCACGGTGCAGCTGTAACTCCACTTCAGCTAACCTTTTCAGCATCTTCTTCACCTCATTATACTGAATGGCAACGAACAAACTATGTACCACAGTAAAGGAAAACAGGTCAGCGAGTAAACGTTGGTGTTGGTGTTGTAGCCGCATTTTGACAATTATTACTGTTATAATACTCCTCTAATCATCATTTTTATCATCGCGAATCGGTGATGCTGAAGATGATTACGACAATCTCCACCATCTCCATCGTCATTGTCCAATAAATGCAAGGTGTGCGTGAGTGTGTGTCTCTCCCCTCTCTCTGTGTGCGTGTGTGTGTGTGCGTGTGTGTTTTTGTATGCGTGATATAAAGTCTTGCGCAGTCTGCAGGCGTTCGGTAGCGCTCTGATTAGAGCAGATTTACCTTATATTTTCTGTGATTATCCACGGCTATTGCGTGCTTCTTTTGTGCCCTTTTGTCTAGTCTGACAGCCTGAAAGTAGACATAACACTTCAGTCCTTGTTTCTATGTGTACAAAAATAGAAATATATGAATAGAAGAGATTTGTATATTTTTAGATTTGGCGGGGCTCTTCTGAACTAATTCGAAACAGTTTAAAGTATTTTGGGCCCCTGTAGTTGGAGTGGGTCTTTTAAATTCAATGGGGCCATGAAGGGGCATCATTTTATACACATATATTTATTTCGACATAGAAGGGGCCCCAAACTATATTAGCCCAGGGGTCTATTAAGGCCTAAACCCGGCCCTTCTCATCATAATTGTTCTAGTGAGCTTTCAAATGAAGAGCACATAAAATACACATTGACTGAATACATAATATTCAGCAATATAATATCTCTATAAAGCAATCAGCACCAGAAATATATTAAGTAAAAATATACCATAATACAATATCATGTGTCAACATTAAAATGCCATCAACAACATATTTAACC
This sequence comes from Paralvinella palmiformis, assembly GCA_025642065.1. Classification (NCBI taxonomy): domain Eukaryota; kingdom Metazoa; phylum Annelida; class Polychaeta; order Terebellida; family Alvinellidae; genus Paralvinella; species Paralvinella palmiformis. The sequence goes on from JAODUP010000554.1 coordinate 100,473, forward strand.
ATATGCAGACCTGCGCTGGCTTTAAGTAATTTTGTCTGCAACTTTTCCATCTTGCTTAGCGACTTTTTACATAGAATTACAACAATATGTTAAAATAGGTCTAATTGCCGCCTTCCAAACGTAGGACAAAGTATCATTATCTGAGTTATTGTTATTAAAACGCCCTCCTACATGCAGTAATTCTATTAACAAAGTGTACATTTGGCTTAGCGTGAGACAATGAGACACCCAAATAGTCCACACTGTCACTTACTTTAAGTTTTACATCGATAAGCATCCCCTCAGGATGTGGATCTAAATTACAATTACCAAATATGGTACATTCAGTTTTTGGTGGATTAAACCGCAAACCATGCCCTGTAATATATTTGTTTGCAACATCAATTAAATGTTGCAATCCAGAAAAAGTCAAACTGGCCAAACATTAAGTCATCAGCGTAGCATAATACGTTAAAAGATATATTATTAATATTATTACCACCTGTAAATTGAGACAATTCATTGATCAAATCTTGACAAAAAAGGTTAAACAGGAACGGTGAGGATAGCCCCTCGCTTGTTCCTTTGCAAACTCTAATTAGTTCGCTCAATATAGAACCCCATTTAACATGTACAGACATAGAACGATTCCACTTCACCATGATAACCCAACAAGGATAAGATATAACATTTATTGCATTTTGAAATAAAATAGCACGCGGGACAGCGTCAAAAGGTCCCTCTGCGTCCAACGAACAGGTGTAAACTGGTGAGCCACGTTTTGTAAAATACGTATTAACATAATTGGGCAATGATGTGGCCATATTAGTGCCTCTCCCGGCAACAGATCCAAATTGTAAGGTCACCAAATTCATGATAACAGGATGCATCGAGTATATACAATTCAAGAAGCTTCGATAAGGTACAAGATAAAGTAACGGATCAATAATATTGTTGTAAAGTAGGATCTAAGGTAGTTTTATTAAGTAAAGGTACAAGTAAGCCTTGACAGAATGTATTAGGTACAATACCGTATTTAAGACATAGAGAAAACATGACACTGATAGGTCTGATAATTCTAGAGTAAAGAGCATGTTTAAGGTGTTCGGCCATGATACAATCAATGCCAGGTGAGCATCCAGAGTTTATTTTCTTGATGTAATTTGTAACTATGGTAACATACATGATCTTATCATTACACGTGGATTTTTGGAGATTATCAATTTTAACTTCCCGTTCGGCGTTTGTAATTGCATCACTGTTACAGTCAAACATCGAAAATGTCGTGTTAAAATACTCCTTTAGGATCTCACTGTTTTAGTATTACGAATCAAATTCCAAAACCTTTAAAGATTTCGACCCCTGTATAGTGTTCAGTTTAATTGCAAGTTGGTTTAGCTTGCCACTCATGGCTTGATTACAAGTTGATCTATAAACTTTTGGGCAGACTTGTAACCCTCCAGAGGTCGACCATAGGCCTTCCTAGTTCTGAACCCAAACCGTTGCCTATCCCTAGTAACCAAACAATCCTTATTCCACCATTTATTTGGCTTAAAGCTCCCTCTATAGGTACAACGTTTATCAGATATTATCTTCGAACATACTTCATCCATCACGGCAACTGTGTCACCACACATAGAATCAACTGCTTTCTGTGCCTCTCGATGGGAACTCACACCGTCGAAGTTGATCGTCGGTAATGATTTAGCACAATCAATAAAGTATCGACTATACGAAGCACATGCTTCATTATCAGACCAGTTTAGTCTGGGATATTTCGGAACAGTAGTACCATTATTGTTATGTTTAATATTTCATTGAATGTGTAGTTCCGCAGTAGAAAGCAAAGGGTAGTGATCGCTAACGTTTGTTGGTAAATCAGACAAAATGGAACATCGTTTGATAATGTCTCCTGCACAGATAAAAGTAAAAACGTGATCAATATATGACTGAGATGTGGCATTAAACTATGTATATGAGTTAATAAGACACACCTCGGTCAAAATTTAAATGAGAAGCGTTGAGTTCATTATTTCTAAAACAATCATATCATATATAGCTATGCTTATCGGAAGGATGTTGTCTGTGCCAGTACTTTAAGAGTTGGGGGTGTCTCGGCAGGTTAGTATTCATATCGCCGACAATCGTCATCGGAGAGGGCTCCATACAATCAACTCGATAAATCTCACATAATATATATATATATATATATATATATATATATATATATATATATATATATGACTATCGCACGAGAACGTCGATTCTCCAGTTCTACAAATAAGAGGATTGGTGACAACCAATACATGTCTGTTATTCAATAATTCTATAGGCCTGGATATAGCAGAATTATGAAACGACCTAATCCGTACAAAGGGATTTTTAGTTCATGGTGATTGAAGCCTTATGGCCACTTTTTTGCACATGGTAGGCTAAACGGGCCGAGTGACCTCCAGCGGTAAGGAAGCGAAGCCAAAGATGAAACACACATCTGATATACCCAGACCGAGATTCGAATTCGGGGGGGTGTATTTGTAATGATCTGTTGTCCAACGCGCTACCAGTAAGATCGTGGAGTCAACCTCCCACGACGGGGTTTAAAGGCGTATGGCTGTTTTGAAATGTTTATGCTCCCTTTATTCGTATTTTACTTAAATTAGACTATTCTAAGCACACAGTTTGGTCACTAAGGACGCTCAATAAGTCTCCTAGTTGTTAAAAAGTTAGGAGTCAGCCATTAAAATATATAAATGCATGATTTTGGTTAATATTTAACTTCTTAAAATGAAAACATATTTCATGTTTTATTTATATATTGACTGACTTTTGAGATAGTAAATTGAATGCATCTAAATTTAAAGTTTTGCACATAAAGCTCCTTTAAAATATTTATGTGTACACTATCTTAATTCTTATTATGGACTGTTACCTGTTAGGTGAGGCTTATTGGCTCCTGCTAGCACGGATCTTTATTAAATCTACATTATTATTATTATTATTGTTAATCAGAAATATCGACGTACTTGATTGTTCGGAAACGAAAGAGGCTCTGATGAAAATGGCAAAGAATTAGCTTTATTTAATTTTGTTAAGAATAATACGTGTGTAGTTTATTAAGAAACACAATTATCCGCCCCGTCCGTCCGTCCGTCCACCCATCCATCTATCTACGTATGGTTGATGACAAAGCTAAGGGTTAAAATTAAAGGGTAGCCAAGCATTCCAACACCAGCAATTCCAGTAATTTAGTAATCGATAATAATTACAAATAATACTACCGGGTATTATTATATTGGTTACCGTATTTAGTTCAGCCTCCGTTGTCTGCAGCTTTATCATACCGCTTTTAGCGTTGTTGCCAATCTTTAAATAACAGCTTCATTTACCTGTGGTACAACATAAGCACGGCCAATTAATGAAAAAAAAATATTTCTGTAGATCATAGGCTTGTAATTCACAGCTACGACGGAATAATCCAGGGGAAGCCGAAAACGGCGACCGATTGTACGATCCACACCAAGAGTGATATGGGGGAAAACAATCTTTTAGCTCCCACCAGTTATAAACGTGCAGCATGGTGATTGAAAAGTTTAAAAGAAAATGCCAACTCATTACAGAGAAGTTGCTTTGTTTTATATTATTCATCAAGATAGATTAAAACACCGAACGTTAAACAAATGAACAACCATTTAACCGAAGTACAACACCCCATCAACTTCTGGTGATGTTTGTTTAAATCATTCATTACCGATGCTCCTTGTTTTAAACAGGTAAATGCTGAATTATACACTAACTAATTTCTAAATCTAGACCAGGTCAAATCAGTTGTTACGATTCACCTTTTTTAACCCGCCCTAATATTATTTCAACTGACCTTTCTTTGCATCTGTGCCACTTTGGTAGCAGTAGACCCGGCTTGTTTGCGAAGTTTTGCTATTTCCTGTTCTCCAAGAAGCAACTGCTTGAATATTTTTCTTTGTTCTGGAAGCTAAGAGATAACAAGTTTTGTATTACTGGTCGAAGACAGGTGTACATAATGTTTTCAAATTTGCAGCTACCTGTACGCAAACGCTAATCTTTCTCTCTCTGTGTGTATGCGTGTATTTTAGCAGTGTGTTATAAGGCAGAATCCAAACTCGGGACAATTTATTAGAGACCGATTCCAGAGAAGCGACTTTTCTTGCTGAGACACGTGTAATGTCTCACTAGTCCATTTATCCATCTGTCTATCTATACATCTACTTGTTATTTTGTCTATTTATATACGTATTACCTAATATATATATATATATATATATATATATGTAAATATATCCACATATCACGTGTTTGCGTGCATTTGTTTTGGTTCTATCTCATGTCTAACACCCAGACACATGCACTTAATAAAGGTTTCTTATAACCGAAACTAGTCGTGCTATTTTGGGCCGAGTGAAAATACTATTATTTTCTGCAATTGTCGGAGGTATTAGAATTATTATCATAATATATGTTATATGTACTGATATATATATATATATATATATATATATGCTTTATTTCCAGTTATAGCTGCGTTATATATGTACTAATATATAAAATTTGTTTTCTATTTAGGTAGTGGTTGTTTGGTCATAATTCTGTAAGAATTATAAACATCACGAAAACCTGAGCCCACGCCTTTATTATATGTAACATAAAATACATACACACACACACACACACACACACAACATATATATATATATATATATATATATTAAGCACATTTATATTGTTCTACCCTACCTCTAATCTATATCTCTGTTGTAATATTACCCACATACGATCCAGTTCAGCTAATCTCAAATAAAGACTTCTAATCACCCGATTGGGTTCTTGCTGCATAAAGGCTGTCCACGCGTCTGCACCTGGAAGACAACGAATCATCATGGATTAGTTGATAAAGAAATATAACAGAAGACGGGTGATCCTGGGCTACAATATCGTCTCAACTCCTTGGTTCACTCAATAACGTATTATATCACCACCACACAGAACAAGGCTGTACGTTTCGGCGTATAGAATTCGTACTAAAGCGGTTTACATTAAGTTATTGTATGAGTGAGTGAGTGAGTGAGTGGGTGGGTGGAAGAGTGAGTGAATAAGTGATTGTTTTGAATAACTTCGATACCAGACATATGACCCAGGCGGCGAATCCCTAGTGAAATGCGAGATGGCGGGATTAAATATCCCACACACAACGGTCAACGTGGACCGAAAGGTCCGTAGTGTTCCGGTTATAAGCTGTGTGTCTGTATAAGTCGCATTTTCCTATATCATTAGATAGTGCCGCAAATGTCAAAATACCGCACATCAGCCTCACAGATGTGAACATCTATAATGAAACGATCAGTTATCCGATTGCTTGTCGCACTTAACTGTTCTCTCTCTCTCTCTCTCTCTCTCTATATATATATATATATATATATATATATATAATACAGTCATAATTCGTTAACCCGACAAGCTTTGTCACATGATTATATGTCGGATAAACGAGAATGTCGGAATATCGAGTCCGTGACATACCGGTAGTCTGTGTCACACATTTTAAAATCATAACTTGTAACTTGTTGAAGTTTGGGGTAGAGACCCCTGGCTGTCGCCTATTGGGCACAGCCACCTGGTGTTGACTTCTGTTGTTGTGACGATTGGCGAACTAGGAGTTGTTTAACATGGTGGCACCTCAGTTTACTATAAAAGTCACTTTTGGGGGAGAAAAAACCTTACCAGTTGCCTGGTTAAACTAAAACCTCCTCCTATTATAATGTCGCGGCCTGGAACCTCGGGCTTCCGAACAACACGGGTTATGAGTACGGGGGCCCAAGCTCTTATCGACTAGTCCATAGGGGTGGTCTGATCTGTCATTGGCATATGTAGGGATCTTTCTGGAGAAGTGGAGTTATAATGTCTGGTAGGAATGTTGATTTCCTTATGAGCAATGCTGCTAGGTGGCGGTCTTCCGGGCGGAGATGACATTTGAGCATTCTTCGTGTCGCTTTGTTCATCAGATTAACTCATGATCTGTTTGTTGGAATGATCACACATTTGTGTTTTAATTATCCATGAATGATTATGATTGCCTATTAGATAGCCACCGGCAATGGAAGCATCGTGTGTCGGTGTGTATGGTCAATGACGATTGTAATTGGTTACGATATAGCAATTATCGCGGGGACAGGTTAATGAACCATTACTGACAAGATGTTGTGTCTTGCATGACTGAACCAGCGGAAATATTTAGCAACATTTTCGTGTTGTCGGATTATCGAGGTAATTTTACATTGAAAAGTCACATTCTGTTGGCGAAATGAAGTATCGCAGTCGGAATGTGGAACACGATTTTGTTGCATTAAATAGTCATTTATAATGGAGCTAAATCCGTCACAGGCAATAATGTGTCGGATGGTGGATTTGTCGGATAAACGATGTCCGGATTAACGGATTCTGACTATATATATATATATATATATATATATAATCTCGGGCTTGCATCCACACCACTGAGGATGCGCAATTATCATTCCAATATTCCATAATCATATTCCATTACAAATGTATTTCCATCTTAAACAGAAATCTAGCCTAAAAAATTGTTTATTCTAGCAAAAGTAATATATGCGATTGGTATGTGGGTATAGAATTTTTTTCTAACACCTAAAAAGCATCACATGGTATAGGCCCTATATATATATATATATATATATATATAAAAGCTTTGATCATGTCTTTGATTTATACTCTCAACAATTCTCAGTGGAAGACGAGTATGAAATAGCTTTATATTATTTCCATTAGTCTTAATTTGTTCCTATAACAATTACCTTCTTCTATAGCTGATGATGATTTTATTAAATACTTGTAAAATATTTGATATATAAATATAACCAGCATAATTATGAAATAGTTGTAAAATAAAGGGCACAAAATAAACTCAGCACTGAAATTATTTATTAGTATATTTAAATCTTAAATTAAAAAAAACTTTGAATTATATAGAGTGAATAATAATTGTTTACACTGTCAATCTAAGACTGGGGAATTTTATTTACCGAAATCGTATGTATACAACCCTGTAACATCAAATTGGGTTAGGTTCAAGAAATAAAAAGCAAATTGACGCCGTGAATTATACAAGAAATTATTATTGCATTTCTGAATTAAACCCGAGACGTTTATTGTAATCAACTATTCGGAAGATACAGTTATTAAACATTTATGACACGCGTTACAAGTGTCAGTTGACACCGTTTAGGCTCGATGTCAAAACCAGTGGTAGTTCCAGATCCGGTATTGCCTGCCCTCTAGCGAATAACCAACTCTATTGCCAATTCTCCCATTAACGCCCAACATTATACCAAACGCGTTTCGTTCGCTAACGTTCGCCCCACAGAGCACACAAAGGTTACGAAGCGGCATTAAGCATCTCGCAAAAGATGCCCGCAAACGTCGCTCTCAGACGCCAGTCGATATCTCACCTTCTACCTTTGACAACACGTATTTGTCCAGCGCCTGTACAAGGCACTTCTCCATGAAAAGGGTCTTGTGGTAAGGTGTCGTGGTATCATTTATCCCCGCTACTGCCTTTTTCACCATGGATATGGCTGAGTGCCCCATTAGACCTTTCTTTGGGGAAATCAGCGCCATTTTTCGTTGTATCGGAAAAGCCATTTCGCAGTCTTTGACTATATAAAATAATATAGTGTGATATAATAATATAATAATAACACAATAATAATAGTATAATAATAGATATAATATATAATAATAATAATTATATATTTAAATAATATTTATTGCTATGCCCTTCGTCCTGGCTTGGTGTTGCCCTGTTTGGGCTCCTGGAAATTAAATAGTTACGCCTCGAATTGAACACCCCTACTTGAAACACTTCATTAGTTCATTCATTCACATTCATAAATTATTTAATTCATTCATTCATTCCTTTTTTTCTTTGGTTCATTCATTCAGTTATCCATTCACCCACCTATTCAATAATTCATGAAGCACATGATTACAAAGAATTACGACCAGGTTGGGGATTAATTCCAAATAAACTAATTAACGCATTTATTGTCGAATTTTCAATGTGTCCCGAGTGCCTTCAGGGTCTAACTGGTAGCACGGTTGGCCACAGTTCTCAACCACCTGAGTTCAAGTCTCGGCGTGGGCATGACTGAAGGGTGTTTCATCTTTGACTTGGCCTGATTATTTTTGGAGGTCACTAGGCCCATTTGGCCTAATTTGGACGCAGACGTGGCCGCAAAACATCTAAACATCCCATTCCGGAGTCATTACCGATTAGGTACGTGAATCCGATCGAAATATTTCAATAAGACTAACAATATGTACTTGGTCTATACACACACCAACGAGTTGAAGTGCGAATAGATTAAGACAATAAGTGATTATGGCTCATCGAATACACCGTAACGATGCATTTTGCCTTCGTCTTTAACTGTTCGATTTCTGGATGCGATGGGGGGGGGTGTGCTTGGTCTTCTACAGCTGTCTTTGGGATAACCCTCACCACCGCACACCCGTTGTATTTATGATTCGAGACACCAACGCCTTAGTCATCCGTTATAAACGGACCTGGACCAGGCCGCTTTCAACTGGTCGACCTTCTACCACAGCAACCTTCACTCGTACTATAGACCAAAAAACCCAAAACAATTCTACCACTCAGCCGATACCATCAACAGATTTTCATTGTATAGTTTATGCATGACAAACCCCAGCTATAGAGTAACATTATATCGGCTATAAATGGCCTACGATGACCCCATAATAATGAACAATGTACAGCAACTATACATAGATACAATAATACCATTTCATAAAACAAATACCAACCAGAAAGCGACGGTGTTTACTTCTCGACAACTGATGGTTGGTTGGATAGAGATATAAAAAATAATGTTATAACTTCCTGGTACGTAATGTAATGCTTAGAGATATACCTGATATCATAGATATAGGGAAACAATCCAATTTACTGGAGGGCCGCCATTATGGCTGGACCGGAAGCCAGATTCGAAGACGGGAAGGAGAAAATTGAAATGCTCTGACGTCACATGGCCGCTTTCTAGACTGACGCGGGTTATAGTTTCTCTTGAGCGTTAATTTCCTAGCAAATTTATAAATCATATTCCTCCTATAAGGTTCCTTTTAGCTCAAACTGATATGGTTCATGACGTAATTTTAACAAGATAATGCCATTAAGTTCTGGAATAATTCTTTGCTCACACTTGTTTACATGCTTTTGTGCGGGCTCTACAGACTTCAAGTGACGTCAGCATTCAGGAGCTTCCTGTCTCTATCTAGCTTCAAAATGGCGGCGCCCACATCCCATTAAAAGTCAATTAATCAGCACTTTTAACTGGATTATTTAATGTGTGGGTGATCGTTTACACATTTGACATTATTTATTATATTTATGAGTATAGCTGAATTAGTCCTGAAAATTTGAAATGAAGGTGGACTATCCCTTTAAGCTACTAAGAAGAAGAATCCTTATATAAATAATGAATTTGGCAAATATCACACACACAAACACACACCCATACAGAGAGAGTGACATATTTGTTCTCACACTCACACACACACAGAGAGAGAGTGTGTGTTTGTGACATATTTACACACACACACACACACGAAGAGAGAGCGCGACAGAGAGAGAGAATTACCTACAGTTATTACAAAGCTGTATAATAATACAAGAAGCCGCATTTCATTCGTAAACACCGAGACCGCAGCGCACCAAGTGAGAAGAAAAGACGACAAACTATACAAATGATGAGGGATTTGTTGACAAGTTTGTTTTAGTCATTTGGAATACATTTCTTGCCTACTAATGCCTCAGATAAGGCAAACAAAAAACAAAAACGAAAGATAAACCGTTTATTATTTATATTCGACAGTTTTCAAAACTTCCTCCAAACTGTGTATGTTATGCTACAAATAGGTTATGTGGGAGGGGGATGTTTATAATAAATACATTAATACAGTTTACAGCCATATAGAAACGTCTATGACATAATTTTCAAAACCCGTACATCTTTAAGTGATTTATCTATTTATTATCCACCAAAGTGCATAGAAATTGATGACGTCATGGAATCGCTCAATTAGCCGACATACCACGATAATTTTATTATGTCGCTGTCGAACGAACATATTCTAGCTGTTTTATTAATTAAAGCAGCGTTTTAATAATGTGTCTAGTTCTGCCATGAAAGGGTTTTATCTACATCTCGTGCGGGACACTTGAATATCATTTTTGTGTAGAATAATGGCTAGTCTGTTGAATGGTCTAGTCGAATTAATGTAAGTCATTCTATGTGCCTTTGATTCTATTGATTATGTACGTATATTTGTATTATGTATGTATGTATGTATGTATGTATGTATGTATACTTGAACATGTGTTGTGCTTGTATGTATGTACTATTTCCCCACTTGTGTGGTGGGGCCGACATTAAACATGTTAAACATTATAGGGTTAGCTTGGGACAATTGCATTTCGTATCTTAATAGTAAACACTTTGCTGTTTTTACGGCCACTTTTGTGCACAAGGTAGGCTAAATGAGCCGAGCGACCTCCAAAGATAATGATGCCAAGTGAAACAAGAAACACCCCTATGGCATATCCCGTCCGGGGTTTGAACCCAGATGCTATAGATGTGTGGCCAATCGTACAACCGGTTAGGCCATGGAGATGCCCTCATAACTTAATTGTATATGATTATTTACATCTTAATCTTTTAGGTATATATATAAGAATCTGTAATATCTGATGCGGGAATAATTGTGTAGTTCATTCTAGGGTACCTCAATATCTCAAGTTGATATAGAAGCTTTTTCGGCAGATTTCTCAAAGAATAACTGCTAAATTTAATTTCATTAGGCCACTGTTTTTTTTTAAAATTATTTTTGTTTAACAGAGTCGCCATTTAAAATTGAATCCTACCGTACGTAAACATTTTCAACCAATCATCGGCCTCGTAAAAACCTGCTGGAAAGATGGCGACAAGTACTGATGCACACGGCCCTACGTTTCTGTGGATTTTAACAGTCAAATAAAACGACAAAAGCTGACAAAATGGAAACAATTGGGGAGATGATTGGGTGTTAGTTAGAGGAAGGCTATGGCATACAAAAAATTGTCGTGGCCCAGACGACAGTCCTAGAAGACACGTCCTTGTGAAACTGAAATTAGGAATTAACCCATATATTAAAGTCGCCGAAACAGAACCAGATAAACGTGCAGATGAAGCAGCTGAAACACCAAGGAATACGCTTGATATCCTTTTTAAAGAGACAGAAAAAAATTGTAATGCTTAGAACAGTAACAAAAAAATTCCACAATAATAATTACGAAATATACCTGATATCATAGATATAGGGAAATAATCCAAATCACTGGACGGCCACCATTACGGCTGCACCAGATTGACGCTCTCTAGATTGACGCGGATAATAGTTTCTTTTGAGTGTTAATTTATGAGCTATTTTGAATCAACTTCCTCTTGTCAGGTTCTTTCCGACTCAAACTGATATGGTTGTATATCATTCATGACGTATTTTTAACAAGATAATACCGTTTAGTCCTGGAATAATTCTTTACTCACACTTGTTTAAATGTTTTTGTATGGACTCTACAAACTTCAACCGGATACGCTGAAGTGACGTCAGAATTCAGGAGCTTCCGGTCTCTGTCTAGTGTCAAAATGGCCGCGCCCATAGGCCATTAAAAGTCGATTAATCAGCACTTTGAACTGGATTATTTAATATGCAGGTCATCGTTTACACATTTTGACATTATTTATGATATTGTGAGTATAGCTGTATTAGTCCTGAAAATATGAAAGAAGGTGGACTATCCCTTTAACGTGGCGAGGTCGTACAACTACCTTCCAGAATACTTCCACTGGACTATCCCCTATGCCGTTTAAATGAAATAGCCCCAACGGGCGCAATCGTGTTCCCAAGCCTTTTCATCCAACTGAGTCAATCTAATTTTTACAAGTGGATGGGTGTATCGATTGTTGCGCAACTACGTGATCCATGATTAAAACAGGGCTACAGGAGCCGGTTTAATGGACCGCTCCGCTCGACTACTCTTCCTCCCCGCGCATGCCTACGTACATGTATGTCTATGTGTCTAGGTTTATTGGATAAATTATACGGTGAAAACGTGGTCGCTTTGCCCGTACGGTGTGCTAAACCAGGTATGGATGGGCGTTTATACATGCAACCTCAAATATGGAGTGCAAATACACTTCGCTGGGTATACAAAAAAGAACGAAGCGTCTACACGTACTTGAGCCGTATCTTTAGACTGGGAGCCTAACCGTACGTGAGGATGTGCGCGCATCTGTTTCTTCTGTCTTTAGGCATGTCGCAGAGCAGTTGGCTGTAGCACAGCAGCGTGATGATGTACATAATGGCGCCACTTCTACTTCCTGCGCATGGGGCTTCGGGTCGTCGATGGGCCTGTCATATCGTCACATTCTCCACCGCAGATCGAGAACAGGAGATTTTATCTTGACAGCTATAGCACCACAATGACGGCGACTTCTGCTTGCGGGCATTAGGTATTTGTGCAAATATTTGGGCTTTGAAAATGCTCGTGGTTGCCCTTTTCAAATGCATTTGTCAAACTTGCCGAATAAAGAAATATTGAATACTAATATACAAAATACTTGAACGTTTTCAGTAGCGACTGGGAGCACTGGTAGGTGAGACAATTGGCGTCCAATTTGACTTCCGCCTCCGGCCGTTATGCCGTACTTATAAAATGGGGCCGAGCGTTAAAAACGTCCGGGCTAAGGGAATGAAAATCATGCGCATTTCGACTGCCGTACATTTAGACTAATGCCCATTAACCAGAAAGAAAACTAGACCGATCACTCAGTGGTGTTTGATTGGGCCGCCATGACCAAACAGCGCTGACTTCCGGTAGGGGCAAAAAGCAGCATACATACGTATTAGTCGCTGCGCTTAGAGTTTTGAACCTATGAATAGATTTATTGTGATGTGTGCATTATAATTTTGTGTGTGCAGACAATCAATATGTGTTACACCTGTCCTATTATATGCCATCAAGTGCTTAAATATCGCTTTATTCATGTCCGTAGATCTAGTCTATTTGTGATCAAACTCTAGATGATTGATTTTTTACTGCCACTTTTGTGCACAGGGTAGGCTAAATGGGCCGAGCGACCTCCAAAGGTAATGAGACGAAGTGAAAGACGAAACAACCTTCAGATATGACCACGCCGGGATTCGAACACGCGTGGTAGTGATCTGTGGTCCACGGAGGCGCCCTAGAGACGGGGTTGTCGAATAGGCTAAATATAATACTAATTCAGCTTAACTTCCCTCAACAAAACGCTTTAACAGCTAATTTAAATGTGTTCCTTTACCGATGAAAATATAAGCCTTTTGTATTAATGCCACCGCTTATGCAACTAACGAAACAGAAAGAATTCACCACGTTTATAAACATGATTTTAGCAGTCTGCTTTCTAATTTGGGACCTGTTTGGCATCAAATCAGCCGGCGTGCATTGTCTAGTTTTCTTTCAGGTCAATGCTAATGCCACTGAAAATACCACTCACCTTACTTGAAATGAAAGCATACGCACGCGCAGAATGAGTGCTGTACGTTCAGGCGACGAGTCTAAACGTACGGCTCACGTACGCGTAGCCATTGCCATAAAAAGAAGACTAATTCCTGTCTATTTCCCTACTGACGTAGAATCGAAATGGCCGCATTTGTCACACACGTATTAGTACGAAAACCTGCACTTCATACCATTCTTCCGTAGACGGAAAAGATTGTTCAAAGTTTGGTTGGCCCTAACCAACCACTGACCTAGATACCAAATCGGCCGTGACTCGGGCTTTCTAAAAATGTCGAGTGCACCTTCCGAGAATAGTACACACACGTTTATATATCTCAAGCTGCCGCCTGTATGAGCGATCGAAGTCGTAATAGTGTCGATATGGAGGTAGATACCTGACAGTCACAGAGGACTGTATGTAAAGAAAGACTGTTTGTAAACAACACTTCCATATACACGTCCGGATTGTATAGAACGGGAAAGAACTAATTAACGGCAAACACTCTACAGAATGGAAATATATATATATATATATATATATATATATATATTACGGCAAAACTTATTTAACGGAATACATTGTGTGGAATGATTAATAATTAATAAAGACACATATTTCATATAACTATAAAGACAGGTATAGGAAAAAATACATATAAAAACACAGTGTGTGTTTGAAAGTTCCTCACACTCACACACACACACACGCACTCTCTCTCTCTGTCTACAGACTTGATGATTTTATATTTATGACTATTTATTATGATACCTATGATAAGGCCAATACACCACAAAAACCACAGGTGAACGAAAGAAACCTTACCTACTCGCGACTTGCCGCTCTCTGAAGTAAACAAACCTCACCGAACCTTACGTCTGAGCTATTCTTATCGACGAGTTACCGTCTTAAAAGGTTGGACGCGAAATGTATACGAACAGAGCTGGCCCAGTTAGACAGGTTATACAGTCTGTGCATTGACACTGACATACCTGACATGTGCGCTAAGAATTCAACTAATACGCACGCACACACACACACACACACACAATTCCTGGTGTGGCTCGCTGTCTAGAAAACAGAATTCAACTATTGTTTAACGAATCCTCAAGCGTGAGGTGGGACGTGGGTGGCACTTCGCAGGCAGTTTAGCAACGTCTCGTTTAAAAATATGTATTCAGACACAATTTGCATTTGTACTGGTATGTTGTCCCTGCTGGTCAACAATGAGGCAGCGAAGGTCACATACATGATCCCTTCATATGTGGATGTCTGCCAACGCCATTTATCACGACTCCTCGCAGAGAATGACGCCCGGTCTGAGTCGCTTATCTAACTTGCCTTACTGGTATAAGGTAATGCGTGTCGGGTTGATATCGGTTTCGGAAAAAAGGGGCTATTTTTTTCTCTCTACATGTACGTATCAGTCAGTGTCTTGATGGATCTGAGAGGCGGAGCACCAGTGATTGACCTCAGCGAATGTTTGTCCGGATCTGGCAACTGAGCCATTATCCTTGATTAACACCTACTACACACGAAGTTCGTGGTTCTTCAGCAATGATGCGCGAGTGCGCACGCACGCACGCATATATATATATATATATATATCCCTTAATTAAGGAACCACTGTTCATCCACCAGGTAAGTGGAAACCAGGTGGTGATGGTGGTACATTTAAGTGTATATAATTTTAAAACATTGATATTATTGGTCAGTGCATACATTTTCTGTTACTACAGCCGAAAGCGGCGCAGAATGAACCAGTACCATTAGGCGCCATGTTAACGAAGGGAGCTGTCCGTGACAATCTACCTCCGGTCGATAAGGCCCTGGCGCTCCATGAATTCAAAATGGCGTCCCATGTTAAAACGCGAAGTAACACGTCTTGTTATAAATAGTCCTTGGATAAACAAAAGCTCTCTGGTTGTCCACATGTGATCGTGTACATAATAATAATACAAATGTATATTTAATAAAGCGCCCTTACTAGCAGGAGCCATTCAAAGGCGCTGTACAAATAATATGTAGTATAATGATACCCCAAATAATATGTCTGTAAAAACCCTGTAATGATTTAAAGGATAATAATTATTTATCTGTGAAAGCGACCTTAAATAGGTATGTTTTTAGAAGAGACTTAAAATTTCCAAGAGACGACGCATTTCTAATATTTGCCGGCAACTTATTCCATAAAGTGGGGGCTGCAACACTGAACGCACAATCACCATATGACTTGAGCCGAGACACTGGCACCTGCAATAGTATCTGACTGGATGACCTGAGTTTTCGGGATGACTTTCTAATGGAAACCAGTTCACACAGGTATTCTGGCGCCATATCATTAATAGATTTATAAGTTATTAACAGAATCTTGAAATGGATACGCTGTCTAACAGGTAGTCAATGTAGTTTTTGAAGAATTGGGGTGATGTGATCATATTTTCTAGTATTTGTTACAATGCGAGCTGCACTATTCTGAATTCGCTGAAGGCAATTAATGTTGTAATCAGATATGCCATATAACAGGGAGTTACAATAGTCTATACGAGATGTAACAAAGGCATGAACTACAGTTACAAGTGATTCTTGTGTCAAGAATGCTTTTAAACAGTGGATGTTCTTAAGATGTTCATGCCTGTTAATACATTGGTCAAAAATGACCCCTAGATTTTTTACTGACCCCTTAGGGGTAATCGAAGATGCACCCATCTGTAATGCTGGTGTCTTTAGGGATTTAACACAATGTGGTTATGCCAAATATAAAATATTTGTTTTATTATCGTTTAGTTTTAGAAGATTTTGAGTCATCCATAGCCGAATATCGGCAATACAATGTTCTAAATTCTTTAAGGAAGAGGAGAATTTTAACTCATTGTCAGGATCCAGTGATATATACAGCTGTGTGTCATCAGTATACAAGTGATATTTAACCCCATATCGCTGCGCAATGATCCCAAGAGGACGGGTATACATTGTGAAAACCAGAGGACCAAGAACTGAACCCTGTGGTACACCAGATAACAAAAACTGAATGTCAGATAAAATACCAGGAACAGACACTCTCTGAGAGCGTTGTCCCAGATAGGATCTAAACCATTCAAGTACTTTACCTGACAGACCAAACATGTCTTTAACCTAGAGAAAAGTACATTATGGTCAACTGTATCAAATGCAGCAGACAGGTCCAGAAGAACAAGTATTACTGGCTTACCTTGATCAATTGACATCATACTATCATTTTTCACTCGAACCAAGGCTGTTTCAGTGCTGTGACCACTTTTATAGGCAGACTGTAGTGATTCATTAAAGTTATTATTGATTAGATATTTGTTTAGATGGAAAGCAACTGCCTTTTCTATAACTTTAGATAAAAATGTAAGATTTGAAACAGGTCTGTAATTGTTTAGAATATTACAGTCCATAGTGTGGTTTTTTATTAATGGTTTTACAAGGGCAGCTTTCATGGATCTTGGGAAAACACCCAGAGATAATGATTTATTAAATATATTTGTAATTGGGCTTATCAGAACATCCAGACAATCTTTCACAAGCCATGTAGGCATAGGGTCAACTGCACAGAAAGCATTAGATGACTTTTCAGCAACTGTCTGATATCAGTCTCTGTAAAAGGCTCAAATGTATCCATCATGGATATGCAGGACTCTTCTACCAATGGCTTACCCTGTGATAAGGTGCTGGACTGGAACCCACTATGTATATTTAATATTTTTTGACAGAAGAAGTTATTAAAACAATGGGCCATATCTTTATCTGAGTTGATATTATTTGGGAGGACAGTTTGACTTTTATGTAATACTTTATTCACAACACTGAAAACAGTACTTTGATTTCCCTTGGATGTTTTGATCTTTTTATTATAATATTCAGATTTAGCAGAGGCAAGGGTATTTTTAACAAGAATGTTACTGACCTTGAACATTTCAAAATGAACACACAAACTGGTCCTGATCCACAGCCGCTCACAATACCTTCTGTGTCTCTTTGCAGCCTGTATGTTCTTATTATACCATGGAAGCATTGGTCTGCTTGGCATTTCCTTTGTCCTTAAAGGTGCATGTTGATCTACAATGTCTCTCAATGTATTATCATAGAGATCCACCAGATGATCCACATCATCCGGTGGATCCAATACCAGAGAAGAGACTCGCAGATCAGCAAGAAAGCCTCCTTGTCAATTGACTTATATCTTCTATATGAAATAACTTTAGCTGAAACAGATTGTTTCTGTAAAGATACATTAATGTCAACAAGGAAATGAATAGACAGCATGGAAGACACAGACACACCTTTAATCAAATTGTCATCATCACGGGAGATGACAAGATCTAAGATGTGACCATGTCTGTGTGTTCTTTCTTGGACATGCTGCCTGAGATTGGCAGATCTAAGAATGTCAGCCAGCTGTTTGGTATCTGCATTCCTCTGGCAATCCCAATGTATATTGAAATCACCTAAGATCAACAGATGACCACTGTTGGGAGCAAGAGAGTCAACAAATCCCGAAAATTCCTTGAAAACGCGAAGTAACACGTCTTGTTATAAATAGTGTTTGGTTATATGGTTCAAAATCAAAGGCGAAAGTAGCCCCAGTAGCAACAAGCTTTAAATCCCTTAAAGCTATATATATATATAATGTGTGTGTGTTCCATTCATAACCATAACCGTAGTGTAAATTTATCCTGCTACTTCTAACCTACTTTGACAGAACCAATCAGACAGATCTGTTAATTAGTTTCATACGCACACTCACCTTTTTTTAAATCCGAGGTGGAATATCCAATTTTTGCTTTGATAGCATATCAGGGGAAAAGTTGTACCAGCACATAGGTTCAACCCGTATTTAATCAGAACCAGAGCTTCGAGTTATAGTAAGAAAATCCTTTTTACAGCCAAAAAAGCGTGTTCCAAAATTGTTTTGGACGTTTATGGTTGGCCGTGCAGTATTCATTTTTTGTCTCTGAACAATCCACGAATAGTGTATCTTTTATCTCTGATCGATTCCAAAAATTGTCTTAATTTTGGCCTTGACTAGGTAAAATATTAAAAATAACAGACTTATGGGCAGGAGAGACCAAATTAATATAGACCTATCCAACTTTTAATACCGGATATAACGCTGCCTGAATCTGCTCGTCAGTGGGTTATGTTGAAACACCAAAAAACATTTTTGCAGGAAAGTAGATAAATAAAACTCCTGGACCGCTGTTGTTATATGCATGACAATGTCCCTGATTTCTGAAGTACCTCTGTAATTCACCAGAGCACCTCCGTGGTTTAACTGATAGCGTGGTTGGCCACATATATCTCGACCACCCGAGTTCGAATCTCGGCGTGGGTTTGTCTGAAGGGTATCTCATCTTGGACTTCACTCGGTCCATTTAGTTATTTAGACCGTAAAAAGATTTCATTGATGCAATTCACCATCGGAAATTCAGTTTTCATATTGGTTTTAGGATATATATATATATATATATATATACGTGTGTGTGTGTGTGTTAGGATACATATAAAGAGGCAACAGGCACAGAGCATCAACATATCTAAACATCCTTCGAGACCTACCTCCAGAAATCTAAATACAAATACAACTATACATACATTAATCAAAATATAAAATTTTCAATACCTCCACATATTGATAAATGTGTGCGTATACCTAGCATGTGTCTGGTCTACTCATCAGCCTGTGGGAACCAGCTAATTCGCTTTTGGTACGCGACAAATATGCCACGCCCACAGGAAAGCGGCTACATGCAGGCTACGTAGTAAAAGCGCAAGCACGTAAAACAATATTTGATCTCACAGCTCGCAGCAAAGACATGCGTATGGTTCAATGGCGACTTACTACATACATATAACTATTTTGACACCACAGTTTAGATTGAACGTTAATTTTTAGTGCTCCAAAAGAAACCTATAAATAAAAATTTCGACACCTCAGATGCTGACCTCAGCTTTATTTTGGGTTCGAATAACTAAATAAATCCTACCTATATGAACCATATATATCGGTACACGTCCGATTAGTCTGGCGTCGAAGTTCTTCTCTAACCTAAGTGAAAAGTTAGGGCTTTTATAGACCCTCAGCGTGTTAACAAACATTACAGTTTGCTGACGACGTGAGAATGTACACTAACTCAGTATGGAATCAAATAAAAACAAATAGCAATACTGCACAATTAATTATTACTGGACTGTGATGTTTGTATATTGTCATCAAGTATATTATTAATAAATCACAGATACAATCTTGACCATCTGGTTTATTCTCTAAACTGTTCCCGGTCCGTTACAATTCTAAATACCAACATTAAGTCCTCGATATAATTATTTGTGGACTGTTGTGGATTGATATGAATTATGACTACTGTCTTGATTAAATTCATCATTGTTCACTGTTATTATTTCTGGCACGTCTTCCGAATAATCGCTGTTTTCGATTGTTGACTCGGTTTCAGGTGTAACATCATGGTCAGTCACTTTCCTGAAATGTGATGAATTTCTTGTTTTGCTGCCAAGAACAGGACTATTTGCTGTTATCATGCTCCCTTTCGCTTGCACCACAGACATTAGTGCTGGATTATATGCTGGACACAATTTGTCCGTTTTCGTTTGTTTCATTAACACTGTATCACCAACATGGAGATGAATGTTCGGCCGTACACAATTTCTGGCATCTGCATACTGTTTTTGTTCTCGGAAATTTTCGCTTACAAAATTTCGAGTAGTGTCCACACGATTCACATTTGTAACAACGACGATGTTTTGCTGGACACTCATCTTCAGGTGGGTACTGACCACCACAGTTGAAACAAGTGCGCGAGCCACTAGAAAATCTGTCAAATGATTTTTCAGCAAATATTTGCGTCTTGCACCTCCCTCAACACCAGTTTGTTTATGCACACGATTTGACGTTTCGGCTGTCATGCCACCCTCTATTGCATGAGACTGAGAAAGCGCTAGCTCCATCGATTTACCATGATCTAGCAGTGTTTTCAAGTCCATAGGTTTTGACAAGCCCCTTTTTCTCAAGCTTTTGGACGCACAGCCATGAATCATTTGTGTTTTTACTTCATTTTCCACTGTGCCTTCTGTAAAGTCACAATTGACAGACAATTGCTTTAATCTTGTGCGAAACTGATCCAAATTCTCACCTTCTTTCTGACTTGCCTGTCTGAAAATGTATCTTTTAAACTCACTGTTATATTTCGGCACAAAATAGTCATTCATTTTCGTTTTGACAGCACTGTAATCGTCTTCTTCGTTCTTCAAAGTTTCATAAATGTCATAGCACTCTGCACCCATATAGTGCAATTGCAAAGCTTTTTTTCTTCTTTTCATCTCTGTTTCCGCATCACGAACGTCCATGGCGGATAACAACACTTCAAAACCACTCAACCACTTCGGTCGCCAACGTATAGAACGCTGCAGGACATGCGCAAAGCAGTGCGCGGCAAACCCGCGCATTGCTTCTCCATGTGAATAACAATGATAACACAGGGATCGCCCCCTATAAACAAAGAGTGTTTATATTTGAGTTCTCTGCTATAAACTAAGTAAGTGTGAATAACTGTGTATAAAGTGTGAAGTTTGTGTTTAATAGACCTGTGTATATATGTCACATGCACACACCCATATAGAGTCTACCTGTACTAATATTCCAATTACACAGACAACACCCACGTACACTAATATTACAAGTACACAGACAACACCCACATACGTCAAAGATTAAAGACACAGATAGAGTTCGAATAACCTCGTCGCCAATGTGATGTTTGTAGATTGTCATCAAGTATATTATTAATAAATCACAGATACAATCTTGACCATCTGGTTTATTCTCTAAACTGTTTCCGGTCCGTTACAATTCTAAATACCAACATTAAGTCCTCGATATAATTAATTGTGGACTGGTATGGATTGACAACATTACATGGACTAGCACGAAATATCGTTTCAAGCTTGAGTAAATACTACGTTTAAGGTTTTTAAAAGCGTAAAGGGGTGTCAAAACGATTCTATGCTGTTATTGATTTGAGGCTTTTATGCGCTTATCATATGCCTCAAAACAATATGCCTTCAAAGATAATTAACGAGATAGTCAATATAGATGTTTGTGGCTAGCAATGCTACTCAAATTATTCTATGAAAATAATACGATACGCGTAATACTAAAATTAATAATTCAGTACGCACGTGTATATAAAACATGCACTTCTACAGGTAATATTGCAAGTTGTGCCATGTTGTAAAATCGTATCTAAATAATGACCGTAATGGCCAACCATATATTATAGCCCATTTACGGCAGTTTCACGTGTAGTGCAGCGCAGAGGTAAACATCGGCTTAAGCGGGAAGTGTTATGCGAATGTTTGATCGATTTTATAGATTTTTCTGGTTATCATTGATGTATACCACGTGTACACATAGAATGAACGCTACCTTCGCAAATATATAAAATTGCACGTTATTTTGGTGAACAGAGAAAATGGATATTACTAGGAAATAGCGATTTGTAGTTTGCTGATATATATTATATAGTGATAAGAAGCATTTAGATCACCAGTGACCAGGTATTGTATTTGTACTTTGTAGTGGTCTTGCTCTGGCTTTGACAGGTGCATTGTACAGTTCGCGTTTTTGTACAGTCAGTACTTATATGTTTTGTATGTTTCTGACGAAGCTAAAAATCCACGCTCTGGATAAACTATAATTAAATCAGAGCACTTTTGAAGTCTCTAAACAGGCTAAAGCCATATTCCACATATACTAGCCTATTTAACTATTATACATTTATAGGCAAAGGCATTTAAGCCTTTGAATTTGAAGTTCAGCGTTTTAATCGGGATCGACTGGCATCAGGATGATCAGGCCAAAATGGGTAATAACGTATAATGGATAAGCACTTTCAGTCTTTGTCACATATACACCAGGGATGGGTCCACTGTCCTTGGACTTGTTCTTGTATTTTTAGGACTCTGTACTTGGTCTTGGACTTGACTCTGAAATTATTTGGTCTTGTGGAATTGACTTGTTTATAGCCTTAGACACTGACAACAAGTGGGATACATAGCCAAACCCCTCAACCTGAAGGTTTAGAGCACACACACCTCTAACAACTGATCACAACCAATACCATCTGAGTTCGAATCTTGGCATGGGCATATCTGAAGGGTGTTTCATCTTTGACTTCGCTTCATTACCTTTGGAGGTTGTTCAGCCCATTTAGCCTACCATGTGCACAAAAGTAGCCGTAAAAACATCAATCATCATCTGACAACTGTGTCATCAGAATCCTGTATGGTATACTTCACCAAGTACATTTTACGGTGCTTTTTGGTTAAATATTTCAACACCGTTGGCATCTGTAAAAATCTATAAAAGCCATCCACTGACAAAAGAAAAAGTCAATGTATTTATGATGATTCATAGCAGTATTAGGTCAGTATTTTGATATTGGGCCAATAGGTTGAGAGTAAGCCAATATGTTGATAACTGATATTAAGCCAATATGTTGATATTAGGCCAATATGTTGTGCTTGTAGTGATTTGATGCCATTAGCTTGGAGATTCCTACATCCCGGCACCAATATATCTATCAGTACAATATAGGTCAACCAATGTCAGGAGGTCAAGCGAATTATGTTCTAGATGTTCTAGGAGTGCATAACCTTTCATTTAGCCCCATAAAATGACCATTCTAATGATAAGAGGGATGCTGGCAGTGACCACCCTCAGGGTATTTCGGCTCCATCTTTCCGTACTGTTCCCCTGTGAGTGGTGGGGGAGGAAGTTTCTCAACCACTCCAACATAGAGGCTGTGCTGATTAAGCGACAGCCTGGGGATTCTCTCCGAAAAACAAAACAAGTTCTGAATCAATTTGGATTCAGTATATTGATAACACCAAGTGTTAACCTGGTAAAAAATACGGCAAGCCTAACCACAAGGCGCTTTTAGCTAAAGAGATATTTGATTAAATCAAGTGATGGATTATAGTCTTGCGTGCATCCCAATATTGTAATCATCAAAGATGTGTTTATATTCCACTGTCCAGTAGGAGCCTTGAAACAAATATTTGGTTTGGTTTGGCCAAGCAGGGGTCAGACCCTGTATTTAATTTCACAACCCTGCTGGGTACTAAGCCACTTACATATGGTAAATTTACAAAATATCTCAAATAGTTATTAAAACAGTTAGGTCTGAGGACAGGCGATAGTAGTCACAGTTTGAGAGGGGGGGGGAACTTTTTGCTCTAGAGTGGCATTCCGGGTGAGATGATAAAATTAACTAATTCCTAAATAGCAATACCTCTATATAGATTAAAGGTGCTATGTGATGGTGTCACAGTGATGTGGTCGGAGCCCACAGTATCCAGACCATTTAATTGGTTAAACACTCACTTGGGGTGCCATGGTCAGTGTGATTATCTGGTATTATATATATATGTGTGTGTGTGTGTGTGTGTATAAGGAACCAAAGTTCTGGATCATTTTGGTTCCAGTATATTGGTAACACCACATGTAAGTGTTAATATTGTAAAAATGGTAAATTAATTTGTGGATTTAATTTTTCTTGTACTTGTAGGAAACTTCAATTCCAAATTTCTCAATTCCAATTCCATTTTTTTAAATAATCAATTCCAGTTCCGGAATTGAATTGGGCCCATGTCCGAGGCAGATAGATAGATAAATATGCAATTATGGGCAATGGGGGGAGGTTTTTTTGGGGTGTGTTAGGTTAAAGTTCATTTAGATTGTGTCACCTTTGGAAATGGGGGGGGGGGAATTTGTGTTCTATAGTATCACAAAGATATGCTGAGGACTAATTTATTAATGATTTCATATTAATAATACTATTATGTATGCAGATGGTCATTTTAAGAAGTACCAAAGCATCGTATGTCATCAGTAATATTTTGAAATCATATATTCTACAATTTGACATGATTACATTACTGTTGAAATAATAACCCACTAATATTACTAAATAGTGGGATGTCAGACGTTGAACTAAATAGCGTTGATTTCTAACAATGAGTGCTAATAATGGTAATTAATTAACAAAATGCAAGATACCAGAACTAGAGTCATACCAAAACATTATTAATTTAACCCCATACTGAAGGAAACGTCTTTGTTTAGCGTAACCATAAATAACATTTCGAGATTAGTTATCTTGTAATACTTACGACTACTTGCTATGCAGTGAGTAGCACATTGTGGTATAGTTCTCTAGCTTGTGTGATGGAATCCACATGTTCCAGGATGTTCATTCTTCAGTAAAGGGCTTCAGCCTAACAAGTATCATTTCAGGTATTATATATCGGTATAGCATAAATAATGAATACATGATAATCCTGCTTTGTATTTTCATAAAATAGCAAAAGCACTTTATAACTGAATTTTTAGTTAATTTTAGGAATTTTTATGAAAAATTGGTGCTGATACTTGTCAATAATGTTTAGATGAGTATTTGGACTTTGGTAGATAGAATTGAAAGTACACGTACTTAAGTACATTGCCCATGCACTTGACCCATCCTTGGCACACACACACACACACACCTTTAATGTATCAAGGTTCTTGACTATTCACTTAATTTGTATTATATATATATATATATATATATATATATATAGATTTATTTAACATCATAGACCATATTATTTCACAAACATAAAGTAGTACATAGAAACAATTGTCAAAAATAGGATACAATGTTTATACTGAAGATAAGTAATGAAATACAAATATAAAAAAATTAAATGTTTTATGGCCACCTTTATGCACAATGTATGCTAAATGGGCCGAATGACCGCCAAAGGTAATGAGGTGAAGTAAAAGATGAAACATCCTGATATACCTTGGCCAGGGTTTGAATCCAGGTGCTATATATCTGTGGGCATCCACACTACCGGTTAGGCCATAGAGGCGCTCTTATTACACATAATGTGTGTGTGTGAGAATAACTGCTTGACCTCTGTTTAAACAGCTTGAATTGTAATGACTGTTAACCAACTGAAGGGGGGATACTGTAAGAATCTCATGTTGCTAATATTTATTGTCTTTCAATAGATATATCTGTCACCCAAATTTACATAACATATTACAACATGATCGATGAGTTGTATGAACTTCAATGGAGTGCTCCCCATTCAGATTAATGACCAAAAAAATCAATGTTTTGATATTTCATGGAATATTTTATATAAACAAATCAATGGGGGCGGAATAGAAGATTAAAATATTAATTGCAATTAGGGGATCAATGTCGAGTATCACTCTAGACAATCTGTATCATTATGTTAATTACAGAGAGCCCTTTATTGTTCTGAAACAAAGGATTGTTAAATGCTAGTAGGTGAGCTTATTTTACCTTACAAAGTCCTGGTTTGTAATTATAATACATGTGTTGATAATATATCTTAAGTGTGGAATTCAGTTATAAAATGTGTTTTTTATCATCATTTCATGAATTAAGCATTTTTGGGGAGAAGCTAGCAGTTCATAGTAATCATGCATGCATCCATGTACATCTGTACGTCGAATTATAACAAAGGTCACCACACAAAATATTGTATGGGGGGGGCCTGACCACCACACTGCCAGGACGGACTGGCCCATACAGTGGTCTAATGCATGCACACACAAACACAGACACACTTTATACTGGTATATATTTGGCATTTTAATTTAGGAATAGAAAGAAAATATATATATATATATTCACCCACCCAGAGAGGGAGATAAACACCATATTTTTTTAACACTTGGAATATCCATTCCATTAATACAAATTATCATACATTTAGTTCAACATACTACAACTCTCTTAAATGATTTCTGCAAATTACTAGGCAGCCTTTTATAATCTACTTAATGTGTAATAGTTAATATTTTTAAATAACTATATTTAACAATGGCTGTTTTGTTCCGTATATAACTTGGTTTATCAACTATTCTAATCCCTCTTGTAAATTGATCAAGTTTATTAATCTTTCTCCCCAAATTGTAACCCTCGCACGTCAGTTGCCAAGTTATAATGAGTTACAATTAATATCCAATATTCCACGGGGTTATTGTTTAAAATAATTTTTTTGACATATTTTTACCATCCTAGGTCATATTTTCATCAATGTTTACCTCGAAAAGTGTAGAAACAAATAGTTTTTCAATTATTTTATCAATATTATCATTCTTATTTTGAACATTAGATAGTTTGTTAAAACCCTAAGCCGGATACTCATATTTTTCAATTCAAAACTAATTTCTTATTAGAATGCTTTTAAATTGTGTCATCTGCCCAAAAAATATAGACTTTTTTCAATGCTTGCTAAATCATTTAAGTATAAAAGAAATAACACTCGTACTACTAACTTCCTGGTAATTCTAGTAGCACACACAAATATGTACATATTATATATATATATATATATATATATATATATATTATTTCTTCAGATGAGCTGAACGCATTCCTTACTGTTACTAACAGTGTTAGTGTTACCATGTTTAAGTGTGAGAGCTGAGCATGTCTTCACTTGTGTAGATGATATAACATTGCTGGTGAAGTGGCCTTCCTCAAGTCATCCACGTATAGGTGAGAAACATCACCCACCAAAGATGAGGCGACGAAAGAGTGGCAGCAATTTCGGTGCCACGATCATCCCCGACTTTAAGGAGTATCGTAGGATCATGCTGCGCCGACTTGGCAGGTTGCCGAAATTCACCCAGCTCCTATTGTGTCTATCGTTGGTGCTGAGCATCCTGCTCTATGGTTGGCTGATATATACACTGTTGACGAGTCCATTCCAAAACGATGCCTTCACGGAGAGGGACAAGTGTCCAGCCTGCTACGGGACGCATCTTTGCCAAAGCTTTAGCCAGGGACAGATGTCATTTTCTGGAGCATTCCGGTTTCCTTTTCTACATTTTCTCAGCCTGAAGAACGTCTTCCCTGGTTACTATGGCGATCGGCAGGTTGTGTTCAAGCGGTTGGCCCACACAAGCGAGTTGCAAGCATTTGACGAGAGGCTCTGTCTGAAAGGTGGCGACCCAATGGACTGTGATGTGGCTGAATCGGTTAAAAAAGTGTCGAGTCCCACAACAAAATGGCTGATGCAAAGACTTAAAGGTATTTCAGTAGTACCAACATGGTCAATGATGTTTAAATGGAAACAAATCCAAAATGGTTGTTGTTGATGAAAATGTTAATCAGTATTTCAAATTTTATTTTAAAACAATGGTTAACTAGATCTACTGAATATTATGTGTTCATGTTAATCGGGTCAAGTGATAATACAGGGTGTAGGGCACTGGGCAGCACACCTCCCAGGTTAGGGTTCAAATGCCAATGTTGCCTATATTTGTGGGATTGTTCCAGAGGGAATAAGTGCTTGGTTATATGTGCCAAGTCTAGCCAAAACAAACTAAAAAAACCATTCACTCACCATAAAGACCACAGAAAAGTAGTCGCTTCCATTTTTCTTGAAACATCTATTATGATAATATACCATATTTGGAGACCATTTATGCATAACTTGGAACACAAACAAATAAGATTTTTCCTTAAAAATTTGGGCAAGTCGGATCTTTTCAGAAAAATGGAAATTTCATTTGACATGTCGAGAGTGAGGTTTATTTTCCTAGAATAAATAACCCAAGGAAATATTTGTATGACACCATTCTTGTGATAATCTGAACTGATTACAGGGATGTCTCAGGACATATTCTTTCACATGGTAAAAGGGGATGGCATATTTACTGTCTTATAAAGACCTGTTTTTTATTACCTTATATTTCTAAAAGAAATCCAGCAATATATTTGTTGTATCATCTGTGAGGAATGATTCAATAAATGATAATTGTGTTTTTATTGATTTACGTCATCCAGTAGATATTTTGTAAAATGTGCTTAAGCAGATTTGGGCATACTAGCAGGGATTGCTGTATGTATTGGCTGTTACTGAGTAATCTGACATTTTATTATGCAGAACTGACATATTTGGAGCACCATGGAGGGTCTTAATGGGCCATATGTCTCCACTCTAGATAAGTTGCTGGCACACATCCTGCTCCACTTCAGTAATGTCCATCTTGTGTCCGGATTCTCCAAGAGTGGTCCAATTGACTCATATGCTGTAAAATCTGTCATCGGGACTCCATCGATATCTAAGATCATTAAACAAATTGTCCCTGCAATGAGACAATGGATCGGTTTCCAAATTATCAATTCTGATTCTGTTGGAGTAATTTTTATCAATTCCAGTTGAAAATTGGCCAATTCCAGTTTCTGTTTCATCAAGAACAAGCATACCACAGTAATGCCACAACAGTGAGAACAGTGTTTTAAATTGTTTATTAAATTATGTGTGCTATCCCTTAAAATTCATCTACATCAGTGCAAATGTCCATCAATTTCACCAATAATATTCCATTGATTTGCCAACTGATTAATGCCATACTATGCATGTCAACATAATAATGCACTTGCAATAAATAAGTCATAATTCAAAATTACCAGTTGGGTATTTTGATACATACATCCTATTTTGGCTTTTACTAATACTATACAGCACGATTGATTGGCTCTTGCACTTCAGTGCACTTCAAATTGTATCTTTATTATTATTATTGGTAGAATTGTCAATGAAGTGAATTATATCTCTGGCCAAAACCAAAATGGTAAAGGTCACAGAAAAATAGAGCGAAGTTTATTTTACAACATAATGGGTGAAATGGCAGTTATTCACCTGGCTGGATGAAATTTATTCCTACTATTATAGTGTCATGACCAAGATTCGAACCCCCGACCTCGTGCACAGCAACTTTACCATGGGTAAGGATTTCCTACATTCTAACCAATAAGGGCATGAAGGCAGCATCACCAAATCATCAAGCAGTCCCACTTCATTCATGATTCGTATATCTCATTGGCTGAGGGTGTTCCAGTGGAGAGTGTGTAGAGCAGTGCAATACAAACCTTTGGACTGTCGGTTCAAATCCAGTTCATACCGGTGCTTGTGAGATTTGCTTTCCCCGTGAGATACCTCTCTCAGTCATACGTCTCGGAGGTGACCAACACCGAGGCTAAGCGACCCAACTCTTCACGGCTGAACTGATAGCATAAGTTGGTCACCGGCATCTAGGACCCGTGTTTCTAGAATGTTATTCATTTATAATTTCACCTCTTCGCTATTGGAAAGTGCTTCCTTATACAACAGGAGCGACGGCAACAACACGTTAAATCATATTAGATCAACGGAAAAACGATAATTTGCGTTTGCTATATTCATACAATTTTTGATATTTTCAGTGGGTGCCTGAAATTAAGGCCATCTGTAAATATACCGAATGAAAATTGTTAATAAATAGTTCTGTTCAAGAGGGAATCATACGTGCATAAGAGTCATGACAACTGGAGTTTAAGTCAGTTTAAATTGGCATTTTATTAGTTTGGCATGTTGTCCTAAATTTTGCAATAATTTAAAAGACAAAAGGGAAAAAATGATATGGTACTACAAGGAACCATTACTTTAACGCAGGAAACATAAAAAATGGAGAAAAGAATTCGGTCACTGATTTATTTTCCTGACCTGGACGTGGAGTTTTATTCGAAATGAAAATGCATAATTTAAATTTCACAGTGATCAACATTTAAAAAAGTTCTCTGAATTTCCTCCACATCTCGGAGAAGGAAAATAATCTTTTTCACAACTACTGGTATTTGATATTTTCCAGCCCATTGGTAACTCCGTTGTACGTTGTTATATAACAGCTTTATATTTTATTTCTAGGCCAGTCTGACATGATGGCTTGTCCTACCGAGAGACTGATGGAGACCATATATCATTATTATATAGAGAAAATTGATGCTGTTGACCTGAGTGCAGCAGAGAAGCTACAACTGATGACGACCTTATTAATAAACCCCGAACCAATCATAATACAGGTCTGTATGTCCGCTGATGGTTGGGCGTTGATTTTGTTCCGCCTTTACACATCTTAATTTGATCAACAGTAAAACACGAGTTGGACATAAATAGGTTATAGTGGATGAAATTTAAATATCTACATCGTTTATTTGTGGATGTCCGACTTATATTTGCTTACTGATAACTTCTATAATTTGCTGATTTCCTTTAAACCAAACGTTTTAATGATCACCAAGTTTTAAATCTTAATATTATATTATGACGCCTCCATACCCTTTAAAATGATGATCAAAATTTCTCCGATATCGAATATTCAAAATTAATAATTTAATATTGATGAATATATCAGTGCTTATGATAGGTACAAATCTGGGTTATGCTCTAGTCTTTGTATATTATAGAATTTCCAACTCTATTCATATTGTTATTCTCTCTACATTTAATTGAATAGTTAAATAAGGTTATTAGTATTTTATGGTTTGATCAAGAGTAAATAGGAAAGTGATTTGAAATAATAGACGTTAGAAATAAAATTCTTTTCTATAAAATAATTATATTAATGTAACTGGACTGTTGGTGCATCTGTTGTAATCTGAAAGAATTTTAAAATAAGATTTACTGTAGTTTGATAGCATGTCATTTGTAGCCTATTTGAAGAAGAAAAGGGAATTTTTGCTGAAGTACCCCATCCTTTGCAGTCTAAAGCCCACATTCCTGTTTGCCCTTGGAGCTCAGAGATTGCCATCACATTTACAAATGTTTAGTACTCATTAATCCGTCGTATCACTGATAGAATCAATAATAATGGAGTTGATGGATTGATATTTCTAATCTACAACTCGAATGTCAATCTTTGCTGTTTTGTTTCTGTGGTTCAGGTGTCTGTTTCATTTCCTTAGACATTCTCGCAGAAGCAGGGTTTTCCATTTCCTCAATATCTTGGGGCCTGTGGCAGGATAGTTGTAGAGGAATATGTCGGCCACTCAATGAGGTCCTATTATGATGCACCATGGAAAGTCAGGGTAAGTCCAGGGCTAGAATGTTACTTTGTAAATTAAAGTATGTTAAAAATATTATATCAACATACTGTTCTACAATCAATACATTTTAAATCAGTATAATATTAAATTACATGTATCATGCCACTAAACTAGTGTGATTTGGATATATATATATATATATATATATATACACACACACACACACACACACACATATATATATCCTATTTATATAAAACAAATAAGCAGATTGATTTTTCTAAATTAATAAATTGAAATTATTGCTGCTAATGCATATGTACATCTTATTCATGTGTGTGTGTGTGCGCGCACACACTTGAATGCTGTCTAATTTATTGCTCCTGGAAATAAAGTATGACTTTTAAAGTCACAAAAATAAATAATTCAGAAAATGACTAAGTATTTAGATTAGCAAACATATGAGATATACCATGGCAACTCGCCCAGTACCTAATTGGTTACCATCTCGGATTTTATAAACAAAATCTTTTTTGAGGGGTCTATATCTCAGAAAGTATTTGTAGTTGGGGGCCTAAAATTTAAGATGGTGATCAAATAATGTTTTAGAAAGTTGGGTGATTTGGCACAGACTGACCCACATCTGTGTTTGCTTAAATCTTTCTCACTTGTCTTTTATATTGAAGTCAGCTAAATAAAGAGACGTGCAATTATTCGATACATATTTTAGTTGTCCAACAGGTGAAAATTTTCAGTTTAGCTATACAGTAGGAAACCTGACAATATGGCAGAAAGAGTGAAAGCTTAATAATGTAAAAATAGTATTTCCTCATCAACAGTTCATCAAGTAATAACCAGATACTTTACTAGCATCAAGAAATGTAGCAAATATTTTTCCCCACATAATTTTGATAAAAAGGTATACATACAGATTAAAACGCATAGCAAGATCAGATTTAGATTAAACTGATTTTTAGGTGATTTTACTATTCTTTATAGATTGATAAAACTACATATTTTGAACTTGTCTGGTTATTAGTAACTGAACAACATATTTTGAACTTGGCTGTATTGGCATTTGAGAGTATAGAGAAAGATCAAAATATAGTTCATTGCGTAAGATATAGAAGTGTGCTGTATGATATTAAAGCATCTTTTTATTGTCACCAAGAATAAATTAGTGCTTATTAAACAAAACCAGAAATTGGTGTGTGTGTGTGTGTCAAAAGTGAGTGTCCAATCAGTGATCAGCTAATAATATGCATATAGCCAGGTTTTAAATCTTCTTTTTTTATAAATTCATCTGTTTACAGACATTTTTTTATCATTTTTAAGAATAAACATATTTTAGATGTAAAGATTTAAATAATAATATCTCAATTCTTATTATGCGTTATTCTTCTGCAGTTAAAGCTAGCATATCAGGTAATGAAATTAGCAGACAGACTGACAGACAACTCGATGCAGTTCAGCTTGTATTGGTTGGATATCTCATATGATAATCTCGCTGTTGACAAGCAAGGCTATGTCAGAATAGTTGATGCAGAAAATGTAATTGTTGTTGACAAGTGGCAAATTAAACAAGGTATGTTGTGGTGTATGTGTGTGTGTGTGTGGAAAGAAAGAGATTTTATCTGTTAGTTTTGGAATAATAATGTGTTTTTCAAATATACACTTATGACTGTGATCGAGCCGTGATAGCACAGTTAGTTAGACTAGAGCATAGGACTCGTAGCCGAAGGGTTGCTGGTTCGAATCTCTGGGAGCTGCAATGTTGTCATGTGCCGAATGGTTCACTCATCCATAAAATGAGTACCTGACAGGATGTGATGGCTATGTGTTTGAGTAACGCTTTGCGCCTATAATGGCAGCATGTGTTGTATGCTCCCTTGGGAGTTGAGATGGGTGCTGGGTGGAAACAGGTCTGAGTCAGGGATAATAATACTGTACAGCACATCAGAACAGGGTTACCTGGTTCTGGCGCTATATAAACATGCATTATTATTATTATTACTTTAATTCCCCGAGTATATATATATTATGCAAAAGCCACAAAATTTACAATATTCTGTGCATGTGTATTTAAATTTCTAGTTTTGCAATGTGATCAACTGGCTAATTAAGGCCATTAATCCATTGTACATATCTGACACATGTACACCATGCAGACGGTGCAAATGTACATGCTTAACTGATGAAAGTGAACAGAACATCCAGCCACATGAAGCTAAGGAGGGAGGGAGGGAGGGAGTATACTGCACGAAAAGCACATAAGAGACCTGAAGTATTGGAAGATCCTATTTGGGTGTGTTCACGAGGAGCCATATCTCAGTCACAGTTTAGGAGATAGATGCCAAATCGTACATCCCTTGGCCAGTCCACAATGAGACATCTCCCTCTAAATCTGTACACGTTTAGCCAGTAGTGTGAAACGGCAGTCATACGTTGCCTAAATAATGGATGCATGATGGAATGGTTAAAGCCTAAGTGAGGACAAGCCATCATAGACCACTCACATATGGACCACAATCATGTAGGTCCTGGATGCTGTCTGCATTCACACCACCTCAGAAGGTGGCATGGTTATTTGGGACTGCTGCTCCTATATCCTAGTCACATATGACATTGTACCTTGTTGATCTAATGAGTGTGGTCTTTCCCAACCGTGGATGACATCATCATCATCATCAGGAGAAGAAATGGAGAGAGGCAGAATGGTGTAACCTACTAGTAGAGACTGAGTGACAATCAGGGGATGCACATCCAGTTTGAAGGATTGCCATTTCATTGTATATGCAATAACAATATCCAGTCAGAGAGGTATGACAATGTGCTTGCAGGTCACCTCCTTCCTTTTGCTAGGCAGTTATTCTGGAATATTTGTAACTCCAATGGAGACATTGTTATATGTCATTTGACTGATGTTTTAGACTGGCTGCTGCAGTCTGTTGACCTTTCTGCCAGAAGAGGCACTACCCGGGGACATGGTCGATCTCTATAAGAACATCCCCATTAGTCCTAGAATCTGTTCTGGAGAGGTTTGATGGCACCCATGTATTTAGTGCCTGCCTCAGATACAACTAGTACAATATCCAGATGGTCCAGCATTTATTACTCAGACGTATTACAAGTGTCAGAAAAAGCAACTCAATGCTGATTCCAGGAGTTGGACTGGGATCTAAACTATGCTCTGACCCAGATTCATACAGACAATAAATTGAGCTCAGATAAAAATTTACACAGATTTATAGAAAATATTCACTAGCCACATGACAACACAAGGTCAACAAGAAATATCCCCATTAAACACAATGTGAGTTTGGCATCACACTTCCTCAGTATCAATACGATGTTTGCTTTCTTTGAGAATAGGTCATTCTGTATTAGCTGTGGTTCTGTAGGGCTTAGGGTCGCCAATTCGAATGGCTAGTGTATGGTCTGCACTCTAATTGGTTCTCCCAATAAATTTCCTTTTGCATCAGGTTTATAGGATGTTGTATGTGACACGGAAGAAATAAAACACATTCCCTGGACATCCAATTACACAAAAATGTACCGCATATATTCATTATATCGGTTGAGCTCTGCACCACATACTGGCTATACGTAAATACATTCCCCAATTTCCCATAGCGTATTACAGCCAGATGTAATTCAAATGCTAATATTCACATATAGATATAAACTTTATGTTTGTGAAATATTTACTGTATAAGTAGTAAACATAGACTACATGCTTATTCGGCATATATTACCCGATTGCTAAGTATTTACTGTGTATTATTTTCAACATATACAACTTGTGGCTAGTGGCTATAATCGGGGATTTCTCAAGCTGTTGGGGCATGCCAATCCCACCATATGGAGATCTGTATTTATACCAGATCCAGGTTATCACTGCATGGTTATGCGATAAACATATTGAACCACAAGCTAAGCATGTATGCTGCCAGATACATAAGCTCCATGGATGTTACACACTCTCTGTTCTGACCTTCATAATAGTACTATTTACCATCCTCACACAAATATATTATACTATATAACATCCCCACACAAATATATTATACTATTTACCATCCCTACACAAATATATTAAAATATTTACCATCCCTACACAAATATATTATAATACTTGTTTTCTTCTTTCAGATAAGAAAGAAGGTTGGGATGAGCCATTTTATGCAGAATTTGATGAGTGCCGGAACCATCAGGGTACCTGTATCCATGTCTTCCCTGATCTGTTGTGTGACAAATACGTGTCGGATTTTAACTATTACGCCGTCTGTCGTAACCTTCTTTCGTCTTATGCTAATGATGGTAGATACGTCGGTGGCCTGCTGCATGATATACCTGGTGACATCGAGAACAGATACAATCTCTCACATTTGCTGTCAGAATGTGCCAAGCCGAAAGAGGACGGCATCAGGCTGAAGGTGAAAGATGAGCTTTTGGAAATCTTCAGGTCATTAAACAGAGAGTACACATGATGTCGTCGAAGTGTTTCGTGTGCTGCTTTGATCAATCAGAAGTCGTCACCTCAATCATGGAGCGATATATTAGGTGCCGTGCAATCACACTGCAGTTCATTATGTTTCTAGGTTCTTGAATGCTTTTTGGGTTTTTGTGTTCCATGTGTTGTACTTTTAAAATCACTTTTTACAGTTCAAACTGTTAAAAATATATCTTCAAAAGTGATCTTACCTCCTGCCTTTGTTTCAGGCTGGTCAGGTCTAAATATTCCTATTTCTCAATTATAATTTAATAACTTTTCCAGATGCTTGGTCAATGGAATCCCCGCGACCTTTATCTGAGAACGGTCAAAATCCCTGTTTCCACTTTTATTATGAGGATATGATTGTTATGTATTATCTCCATTTGTTTCAAATTGTGCACATCTGTGCATACAAGTTTGTTGATGTTTATCTGGAATTTGTTACAAGTTCAAATGCTTTGTGAAAACCGATAAACCATGTCGACCATTGAAAATCCGGAATCCTTACTCGTGTTTCTCTTCATTTGTCCATTAATTATTTCAGGATAGACTCTGTCCATTAGTTAAGACGTGTTTCTGGTGGGTTTTTTTATCACATGGATCAATGTTATTGTTATCACAGCTGCATATGATTCGAATTCGCAGTTTAAATTCCAGACACCAGTTTTTTCAGCTACCCTAATACTAAAATTTCCACAACGAAGTCACTCGCTCGACATCTGAAACCAAAATAAGTTTCTGCAAATTCAAATCCATGCAGAACTAACATGGTATGAACAGCTGCATACCTGCAGAACATAACTACCATATGAAAATATGACCTATTTTCGCAACCTCGTACAGAATACTAAATCTGGAATCCTTATATAGAGCTATTACTTGTCTTGTTTGGGTTTTTCTTATACCATTCAGTGATTTGTATCAATAAAACATCAAAGGACCCAATACTATAGGCACCAAACTATGTCTGCGTGGGAAAAAGTTGTTTCATTTAGATGTGTTTTAAAGAAATAATATTGCTCGACCATATATATATATATATATATATATATATATATGAATAATAGTCAATTATTTGATTGTTTTACATGTATTATAAAAGAGTACATTTTATTAGCTACCAATACATGTCCCGATATTGTTGCTGATAGTATTGACAATGGCTGTTTGATAAGATTATTGTCTTATAATTCAGTTTTTGTTATTAAAAATATTTTCTCTATCTCTCTCTCTCTCTCTGTGTGTGTGTGTGTGTGTGTGTGATATGAAAAAGGTACTGTCATGTTATATCACAACCTGGATCTGAGCGATAACCGAGGCAGTGAGACCAGACTGGTCACTGAGACGTGCTATGTTTGACTTGGCACATTTAAGCCGCTGTATAAAACTATAATTCCTCCCCCACTCTCTATTACTCATAGTCCTGCCACCTAAGAGTTAACCATTTGTGCCAAAACGTGATAGTTATGAGAAAACATAAGTTACTGTCCAACAAACTATAACTAAGATAATTGCCATATCTTTTTTCTTCAGGGCACTAATTTATCAACTGTGTGCATCCATGAGTTCACACTCGCCTTCTGTATAGAGAGTCTGTTGAAATCCTTAATGTACAACAACTATCATGTCAATATCTTATGTTTCTTTATCAATAATATATATATATATGTGTTAATACATGTATACATAATAATAATGTATATTTAATAAAGCGCCCTTACTAGCAGGAGCCATTCAAAGGCGCTGTACAAATAATATGTAATATAATAATACCCCAAATAATATGTCTGTAAAAACCCTATAAGTGATTTAAAAGATAGTTATTATTTATCTGTGAAAGCGAGCTTGAAAAGGCATGTTTTTAAAACAGATTTAAAATTTTCAAGAGACGACACATTTCTAATATCTACCTATTCCATGAAGTGGGGGCTGCAATTCTAAATGCACAATCATCATATGACTTGAGCCGAGACACTGGCACCTGCAATAGTATCTGACTGGATGTCCTGAGTTTTCGGGAAGACTTTCTAATGGAAACCAGTTCGCACAGGTTTATGTGACAAGTTCATACATGTAAATAAATTGGTCAAAAATAACCCCTAGATTTTTTACTGACCCATTACAGGTCTTTGAAGATGCACCTTTCTATATTGCAGGTGTCAATAGGGATTCAACACAATGTGGTGATGCTAAATATATAATATTTTGAGTCATCCATAGTCAAATATCAGCAATACAATGTTCTTCAAGGAAGAGGAGAAATTTAACTCATTGTCGGGATCCAGTGATATATACAGCTGTGTGTCATCAGTATACAAGTGATATTTAACCCCATATCGCTGCACAATGATCCCAAGAGGACGGGTAAACAATGTGAAAACCAGAGGACCAAGAACTGAATCATGTGGTACACCAGATAACAAAAACTGAACATCATATACAATACCATGAACAGACACTCTCTGGGAACGTTAATCCAGATAGGATCAAAACTATTCAAGTACTTTATCTGACAGACAAAACATGTCTTTTAACCTGGAGAAAAATACATTATGGTCAACTCTATCAAATGCAGCAGACAGATCCAGAAGAACAAGTATTACTGGGTTAACTTGATCAATTGACATCATAATATATTTGTTTACCTGAACCAAGGCTGTTTCAGTGCTGTGACCACTTTTATAGGCTGACTGTAGTGATTCATTAAGGTTATTATTGATTAAATATTTGTTTAGCTGGAAAGGAATTGCCCTTTCTATAACTTTAGATAAAAATCTAAGATTTGAAACAGGTCTGTAATAGACTGATCCAGGCGAAATGTGTTGTATCGGTTACCAACTGCGGTCTCGGGTTAGAAACAACTATGACGCCCACTGTTATTAGGGGATGACATCTTTTCACCAACGGTAAATACTGGCAATCTTTCATCAAATGATTTCATATTACACTGAGACTAGTATTTCAGCTAAACGATTGTGTCTTTCCAAAGGATTTAACACAATATTGATCAGGATATAACCCAATGATTGAGCAGACATATTTTACAGATGAATGAAACAGCTAAGTCTTATTTATTCATGTTGACTTGTAGGGGATATTTTAGCATGGGATTCAATGGATTAAATAAATGATTTTAAAAATAAACATTTAGCTGAATTTAAATTGATTTTAATGAAATTTTTACTTGTACATGGGAACCAATCATATATGTATCACCTGTATATTATTATTTTTGTATATTACATTAGAGTATTAACACTCCTGACATTTACATATAGTAAACATTGCACAAATAGCTGATTCAAAAAATAAAATCATTTATGTTACAGTAATAGGAATCGCCCATTGAATTATAATTTATTTGATCATTGATTTTATCCATTCAAATCGTCATGCCAGATGACAACGTTTCTACAAAAAATATGTTTGAACTGGGCACGCCGGACTATGACAGCTATGCATATCACGCTGAGTGTTATTTAGTTTAGTGCCATATATCTATTGGATGAAGTCTATGCCATTTCTAGTAAATGCAAAATTATGATTTGGAGATCAGTGGACTATAAATAAAATCCAAATATAGCTGGTAAATAGCCTAAATACATCTTTTTAGTAAGACATTTATCGGTCACTACACGCGTAAATCGCCATGCAACACAGTGATTCTTAGACTTCTAACCCGAGACTGTAGTGTGAAATTCTGCTGCATGGTGGCGCCAGGGGTAATTGAATTGGTCTATTGTTTAGAATATTATAGTACAAACTGTAATTTTTTATTAATGGTTTTACAAGGGCAGTGTTCATAGATCTTGGGAAAACACCCAGAGATAATGAAGTATTAACTATATTTGTAATAGGGCCTATCAGAACATCCAGAAAATCTTTCACAAGTCATGTAGCCATAGGGTCAACTGCACAGAAAGCATTAGATGACCTTTTCAGCAACTGTATATAAAAGGCTCAAATGTATCCATCATGGACATGCAGGACTCCTCTACCAATGGCTTACCCTGTGATAAGGTGCTGGAAGGGAACATACTATGTCTATTTAATATATTTTGATAGAAGAAGTTATTAAAACAATGGGCCATATCTTTATTTGAGTTGATAATATTTGGAAGGACAGTTTGACTTTTATGTAATAATTTATTCACAATACTGGAATTTGATCTTTTTATTATAATATTCATATTTAGCAGAAGCAAGGGTATTTTAACTAGAATTTTACTGACCTTGAGCATTTAAAAATGAACACACAAACTGGTCCTGATCTACAGCACAGCCTCTTACATTACTTTCTGTGTCTCTTTGCAGCTTGTATGTTCTTATTGTACCATGGAAGCATTGGTCTTCTTGGCATTCCCTTTGTCCATAAAGGTGCATGCTCATCTACAATCTCCCTCAATGTACTATCATAGTGATCCACATACATTTTGTACAGCTGTGCCATTATATGGTGTTATTGGCACATTGATCAAATTACTTGCATCAGACTGCTTTGGATGCTTTCCACTACCTGGGCGCATCGCCAAACAAATGGTATTACCACCATAGGGTCGTAAGGCAAGCAATTGATCCCTAGTATAATTCATTATAATTACTGAAAGAAAATAAGTGAAAATTTAAATGAAAACACACAAGCAAAAACCGGGTTTTTACGGTAAACACTGGAGTGGCGATAAATGATAAGTTAAAAAGAAAATACAAGAAATACAAAATAACTAAATATAATCAACTTAAATTAATTCTATATTACATAATGTGCCAAATACAACAGTTTCACTGGTGTAACTTATCTGAACTATCCGAGAAATATTCCGGTGACATTACATCGAGAGCCGGTCATACTTCACGCCATAATAACGATCTCAATATCGGACGCTGTACTAAAGGTTTACGAACGTCTTCAAAGCCTTAGTAAAGTCTAGGAATTGTTCTGGTCGACAATCACAAGTAGGTGCGTAATGTAGAATAGTCTAACACCGTTCGAATAGGTACTCGTGTGTGGATCAATTGAACATCTACCTTTGTGCTATATCCTGACTCTATGGCCTCGTGGATAAGAGAGTGGGACTTTCTTACTCATCGGCATGAAGTGTGGGAGGTCGGAGGTTCGAATCTCGGCCGTGGCACTATAGTAGGAAAGTTTTTCAGGTATTGTTTATGCCAGGGGGTCGTAATAGGGACAAGAAATACAGTCTTTGCTGGCATTTAGAGTGAGTATATTCGGAAGTCGAATATTCGTTCCTCGGTTTTCTTTGCATTTAGCGGCAGATTGTGACCGTAACACCGTTTGACGATATTATTCCCCAGGGCGCCTCCGTGGTCTAGTTGGTAGCGCGTTGGACCACAGATCACTACCACCTGAGTTCGAATCTCGGCGTTGGCATATTTGAAGTGTTTCGTCTTTGAATTCGCTTCATTACCTTTGGAGGTCGCTCGGCCCATTTAGCCTACCATGTGCACAAAAGTGGCCGTAAAATACCAATCATCATCTTTCACTTGGTATCAATCATTAAATTTGGACGTTGCTTGGTCCACTTAATTACCTTGTGAACGAAATAATTTTGAATCCCGATCCTTCACGTTTGTGATCACTCGTATTACCATTTTGGTAGCGGACTGATGCGGCTAGTCGAAGTTTACGATGCGACAGCATTTTTGGCAACTTATACTTTTTTATTTCATATCTCAGGTAGGGTGTCTCTGTTTAGAACTCACACACCGTATTTAGTTCTAACCATGTACTCCTAACCTACTTTGGCATTCTAACTCTGACAGCTCTGATGGGTGTTCTGTCATAATTATATAATGTAAACATCCATAGTGTTTCATGGTTCGGTTGAGAATTTTATTTTTAGAAATTTATCACACTAAGCATCTTTTGTGTTGGCGCGGTAAACTAAATATAAACGTGTGTGGGGGGGGTGTATATGTGTGTGTAGAGAGGAGGAGGCCGTTTATCTGAACTTCATACTGCACTCCGGTTTTTAACGGTGTATTTTCAGAATTTTTTGTTTGGATTTATGAACATGATTTAT
This sequence comes from Paralvinella palmiformis, assembly GCA_025642065.1. NCBI lineage: Eukaryota > Metazoa > Annelida > Polychaeta > Terebellida > Alvinellidae > Paralvinella > Paralvinella palmiformis. The sequence goes on from JAODUP010000554.1 coordinate 142,576, forward strand.
GTTTTACGACCACTTTTGTGCACATGGTAGACTAAATTGGCCGAGCGACCTCCTAAGGTAATGAAAGGAAGTCAAACATGAAACAACCTTCAGATATGCCCACGCCGAGATTCGAACATGGGTGGTAGTGATCTGTGGTCCAACACGCTACCGCTAGACCACGGAGGCGTCCGTGTTTTGGGATTTACGAGGAAGGCCGAATGTATAAATAATACCTTCTGATATTAAATTTTTAAAACGATCTTTGTCACCTATCCCATTCCATAGGTTTAGATCGTAACAGCTCATAGTATGAGAACCATATTTAACAGAGTTGTACTTTGTCAGTTCTATGCAATTTATGTTTTTCATTTCCTGAAGTACAAATTAGAACGCTTTAAAACAGCGATGATACATTTGGCTTGTAGTACCTTTATAATAATAATAATAATTGCTGAAATGGCAATTATTTTAAGTGACTTGGTTACCTGAAATGAGGGAGTCTCATATGGTCTGTACTTTACAGCTATACCGCGGAAACTAATTCTAAATAAATTTTTAATTTACAATATATGACATATTCGGTGGAGAAAACCTCGCCAGTTGCCAGCTTGGATTAAAAACTCCCCCTACTATAGTGCCACGACCGGGATTCGAACCTCCGACCTCCCACACACAACGACCACGAGTAAGAAAGTCCCACGCTCTAATCCATGAGGCCATGGTTGTTTTCAAAAACAAATTGACGTCTACGTGATGTACACGCACAGGTCTATCTCCCGCGAGGTCATGTCTGGATAGATGACAGTAGTCCATTATGTCAGCTGCTTTATGGAGACATTTTATACCCGATCGATCTTGGGACGAAGATTTAATCCAAGGCGACGTTTCGTTTCTCCGCAAAGCGTTACGCTTCAGCAACCTGGGGATCGTTCCGGAACTATATGACGTGTTTCTTGTCATTTAAAGCGAGGCCAATATAGTGTTATGTCGCTAACTAAACAGCTCAGGCGGAAGGGTGGTGAGAACTTTCTGGGAACTCTCGGACTGAGTCCAGGTACCGAACATATACTTCAGTTCCGCCAGGTGTAAGGAGTTCATTGTCGAGGAAGAGAAGCCTGGATAGGGAAGTCGATAGAGTACTGCGTTGCATACCTGTATGTTTGAGCTCGAATCTGCTCAGGGCTGGAACCTATATTTGTGGGGACACACACACACACACACACACACTATATATATATATATATATATATATATATAGTGAGAGAGAAAGAGAGAGGGGGGGAAGGATTGCCAAATAGATCAGCCATGTTTGGTCATAGATAGTACAATTTACCGACATCGACAATTAAAACAGTCTTCATCCAATAAAGAATGCCTCTTTAGTTATTAATAAATATGTAATATAAAGTGGCTTAAGTTCAGAACCAGCTCAGAAGATTGTGTGGGGTATCTTATCAGAAACGCGTCTCGTGCCACAGCTCATCGGATAAAATGATAAGGTTCCGGGTTCGATGCTCACTGATTCATCGCCAAACAGATTCATCGAGCACCGAAGCGAATGCGCCTTAGAATTACTTTCGATCGGGGGGGTTTTCTCTGCAAAAACAAACAAACAAACAGAAGGAAATTATGGGCTCCGACATTCGACTACTCGCGTCTAAAGACCAACTGACATCATGTCCCCGAGGGTGTTCTGCGAAGGCAGGTTTTGCCATAAATTTGCCTCCTCCGAAGCGGTGACCCATTTAGCTGCGCCGATCGTCAAGCGTCGGTGAATACCGGATCAATAGGGAACGGCGCCATGTCTGATAACATACAGGGTGAGGCAGGTAAAATAGTATGTCATTCATCAAGATGGTTAGAGTGATGGTGGTGTTGTCAGAGATAAGAATATTGTAATATTAAGGTAAGATTTAATTATATGTTATCACCTTAATGATAATGGCTTCTGGCTATGATGGTCTAAGAACGTCACGTTCATCACCCCCATCGTATATGGACCTATATTAAGAATATAATATTACTCAGAGATGGATTTGTGGGTTTTATGTAGGATGATGGAAAGACAAAGCGCTTAGACTCTATAATCCATCGCCGTCGTTATCATTATATATGTTATTCTAAGGACTTTGTATTTCTCCCCCCGGTGAATGGACCTGTATAAACCTTACCATATTCCTCACCAGTAGTCTCCAATAGAATCATCTAATGGCAAGGATCATATATGATACATACGTCATCGATGGAACTGGTTATTTAAGGACTTTTCCGTCTTAAATCCTGATCTGCGAGAATTAAAACCTATCGCCTTGAACAACTACCACATCAGACAACTACCACATAGGACAACTACCACATCTGTCCAATACCATAGCTGACAACGAACACATCTGACAACACCAGTCATCGGGACAATTAGCTCATACTTAGACAATTGTCCCATGTTATTATTATTATAATAAACCTGGAATGATACCGGTATTGATACATCTAGGTACACATAGGATGATATTTTATGAGGTTATATTTGACATCATTCCATCTTGGTTCCATATTAATCAGATCAATCAATACCAATTAGCAGTCAAGGTAACTATAAATCGAATTCTGGATCATGTAAGATAGTATCTATCGAATGAAGCGATTACTGATTATGATTTCTGGTGTGTACGCGTACGTGTGTGTGTGCGTATTAGCAGCGTGGGATGAGGCACTGGCACACAGAATAATTAGCATTCTGGATCTTAACGGTGGACTTGATACAGAGAAACGGCTTTTCTTGCTCAGACATGTGAAATGTCTCACTAGCCCCAGTGTATATATGTGTGTGTGTGTCTGGGTATGTGCCTGCGTGTTTGTGTGTGTGTGTGCGTGCGTGCCTGCAAGTGTGTGAAAGAAAGAAAAGAAACTCGCACAGACCGATGCAAATTGCGAACACAAGCTTTGGACGATTAATCAGGAGACTGGTTAATAAATTATTTAAAACCTTGAACATTAAAAAAGGAACCAATTTATCGACAACACTTCTGTCTCGCCACCAAATAGAATGTGGAAATTATTATTAGAACAGAAGTAAAAATTGATTCGTACAGGTAATTTCCTGGCGTACTCGATCCACGTTCGAAGCGCACCTTACATGTATTTATTCCATTGTCGAGTCAATCTGTATAACAACTGAAAGTAGAAAATGTTCGAACCTAAAACACCTATAGTCTACCATTGTGTAATGATGATGATTGATGAAACAACCTTCAGATATGCCCACGCCGGGATTCGAAGACGGGTGGTAGTGATCTGTGGTCCAACACGCTACCGCTAGACCACGGAGGCGCCCCACCATTGTGTAATGAGCTGCATGGAGAGTGTTGATCAGATAACCTTACAGGTGACCCTTTATTCGTCTAGCTCGTCTCGTCCCGTCTCTCCATTCTCTCTCCCTCCACTCACCAGCCCTGTTAAAGCCATATGAAATGATGCTATTACAGCGGTTTTGTTAAGAAATAAAGTAGGGGGGGGGGGGGTTAGTTAGTAGGCCTCAAAGGCCTATAATGGCACAACGCGGCATCTGAAGTATGTATATGAATTTGAAACAGGAATAGTTTGAGTTGTTACTTTAGACATTTGATGGTATCTATAGAGGTTCTATTATAGTAGGTTTCTGATTTAATTTCACTTCCTCGTGGGATGGCCTAATTAGTTTTAAAAATCTATGCCTCATGGCCCAGTTTTCAGCGTTTCATAAACTCACGTTGGCTAACATCTAGCTTTCACCTGTTCGACGGTTTGCCATTAATTAAAATGCTTCCGCAAACATTTCATACGTACAGACATATGTTGGATCCGCACCTTGAGCTGGATATTTGAAGCTTAGTGCTGTAATCACTGAGCCATCGACGTACAGTGCCTACTTATAACAAAAATCGCGAAAATAAGGGCGACTTAAATTATTATATCAATTATGAAAGACGGCCAATTTCATATATTGGCATGTAGCGTGCCAAATGGCATCATTCGTATGTAAATGGCCTAATTAGCATACATCCAGCTGTTGTTATCGGAATTCTACCGCGAATTAATTCAATTCACTTCAGACGACGATTTCATTCGATTCAATTACTTGACAATAGAATGTGGGCAAACAGGAATTTCATGAAAAGAAAGCGCGCTCAGTTATTTGGCCTTTTTTGCAACAGAATGAATGGAACGCCCTCAAGCGGGCCCCTTCAAGTATTCTTAAACTCTAGGGTCAAGCTCGGCCCTTGTCCTCGTTCGTGTGCGTGCACGTGGCTGTGTGTGTGTGTGTATGTGTGTGTGTGTGTGTATGTATGAAGGGGGGTGCCCTGATTAGTGTGTATTATACGACAAAGAGAAGGTCATGGTTGGTTTGTGATACTAAGTCGGTCAAAAGGTGAACATGCTGACCATGCGCAACGTAATATTGGTCATTTTGATTCACACAAACACACACAATTAGCACAAATGTCATTACTTAATTTGTTGCTTAAACTCTGTGCCTTATAAAAACGAGTTAGGCCAGAGTGGCTGATGTCACAAAAAGGTCGTCTGCCAAAAAAAATGACGGCGCCATATTAGCCTATGATATCACTTGGTGCGACTACAGTGGAACCTCTGTTATCCGGCATATCTATTTAATGACCAGAGTAGCATTACGTGTGTTCAGAATTTAGGATTTCTACTGTAAGTAATTCCTTCGTAATCTACGATATGAAGTGAAAGATGAAACGCCCTTCTGACATAGCTAGGCTGGGGTTTGAACGAATGTGTTCTAGAGAATTATTAACATAAAGCTACCCTTTGATCATCAGATATGAACTTCATACTTCACTTTCCACATTCTACGGTCCTATATACAATCTAACACTGGCGAGTGGGCATACTGTTTCTTCCCGATCCGCAATGACTCGCATCGTTCGATCAAGCCGATCACTGAACTCGGTAAAGGTCAACGGGCTCAGAAGAGGATTTGAAACTCGTACCCATCAAATTTGAACTCACCGTTTTATCCATTGTGGCTATAACAGTTTGGTTTTTCGTCATAAAAATTGGTATTATTGGTGGGTTTAGTTAACAACTATCCACATTTCTAAAGCACTCTAATTGTATGCCGAGCCATGTATTGTGGGACATTATAAACTCGTGTGACCTTTTGGGGGAATAAAGCAAACATAGTGTTAAAAATTCAACCCCTTTGATAGCGTTCTCCGCGCGCGCGTGTGCGCGCGCGCGCGTGTGAAGACTGTAATTTAGAGACAAAAACAGAAGAAATAGTATTGTCTGTAACATTCAGGTGGGACCGATAACTGTCAAAGGTGACCCCTTTATCATTTGTTCATGTAATAGCCGTGTCAAGTGACCCCTCGTGATGACCCAGTTAAAGCAACCGTTAAGGGGGCAGCCCTTTCGTTCTGCCTGAATTGCGCAATTAGCGAGCACCTTGGCTTCTCTCTCTCTGTGTGTGTGTGTTTGTGGTAGAATATTGGCAAGGAACTCCCCCTTTACTGCACGTTTCTGTGGGTGCATGTAACGGTGTGTATCTCGCCCATTATATTAGCACAGCAGAAACGATGCGTCACATATAGTATTCGGCGTCTTAGAGAAAGACATTCGGTTATTTTTCAGGTAAATCCGTCCGAGAAAAAAAGGCGACCTCTATCGGCGATCATCGTATTAAATAGAGTAAGGCCGACGATATAAGCTTCGACGTGAATTACGTGTTGGATCGTTTCTTAGGAAAGGAATACACATACTAAAAGGTTTGATTCTCTCTCTCTCTCTCTCTCTCTATATATATATATATATATATATATATATCAGAGATATATATTTAAATACTTGATAGATGCGTAGAAGGATATGGAAAGTCCGTTTCCCGTGAAATGGATTTCGTCTCATAAACACGTAGAAACATATACATTACATTAAACGGACCTCAATTCTGACGTAGACGAATCATTAATACATAATACGACAAGTTTTATTGTTATAGATGCTACTTTTTTAAATAGACAAATATCATTGATTTAATTCAACGGCTCGCATTGTTTTAAATAAAACAATCCGTTATGATATAACGTTGTATCACTCAGTGCTCGGTGGACAGTATACTTGTCCATGTAGTATTTTTATTTATTCGTCGGTCAGGTTAGTATATATATATATATATATATATATATATATATATCTCATACTATATATATATATATATATATATATATATGTGTGTGTGTGTGTGTGTGTATACACTAAAATGAACCACACGTCCTGTTATAAATAACTGCTACGAAATTTACCAAAATAAATTTCCTGTGTGTGTCTGTCGGCGTGTGTGTGTGTGTGTGTCTTTAGACTAAACATGTATGTTAGATCCAAATTATGCCATCAGCGACACACGCACACACACACACACACAGATATATATATTGCTGAATTCAATTCAAGCATATGTGTTGGTACAGCGAAATGCAAACAAAGTAATTCCCATACAAACACATGCATACACATGCCTGTGATCAATATAAAACAATGATTGATGTCAGAAACAAGCTAATACAGAGTTTATACACAACTGAGATCACCAATCAGTAACATTGTTTTGTGATAGATGTCAATGTGCGATTGCAATTAACCTGTTGGTTTAATTAAGTTAATCTCCACAGACAATGACCTTGTGGTCTATATACAGTTTATATACAGGTAATATATTAATTCTTCATATATATATATATATATATATATATATATACATATATAGCTTGTTAGATAGTTAAATAATATATTCTTAGGAAAATTCGTTACACGGTGAGTTATAGGTGTGAGTGTTCGTGTATTTGTCGCCATAGTTGGCGTGGATACATGCGCGTATCCATGTATTTGTATGTACATGTCTGTGTTTGTTTGTTTGTTTGTGTGTGTGGATGGATGGCGTTTGACGACACGTTATTCCATTCAGCCTCTTAGAACTTGTAGGTGTGTGTTGTTGCGCGCTCGCTTGTATATACGGGGAAGTAAGAAGTTACGCTTATTTACTGTTAATTGTTTTATCGTCACATGGATGTTCTACAGTAACAACGAACTTTCTAAGATAACTCTTTCATTTTATAGTGAAATATCTCTCTCTCTTCCTCCTGCAGAAACCTGCTACAGATCAAGCAACAATTTAACATCCATCATGGATTATTGTACAATGGAGGGATTTATCGAAACCGAAAGCGACCAGAACGGCAACGACCAGGAAAAAATACTCAATGGACAGAGGTCAGCACTGGATCGGATATTGGAAGCTCTAAACACCACAGAGAAAGACAACGTCAGGCGGAACGAAGACTGGAAATATACGCTCTCCCGAAAAGGACGAATGTCTACGATCTATCCAGCGAAGGCGGAAGTCTGAGTTGTAATTAGTCCAGCCCCAAAAACAAAAGTATTACCCCCGCGTGTATTATACGAGTCTGTTCCCAATTGATGTTACCTGTCTCTGTTGTCAGTGTAGGTGACAGATTATGCCCGATGTCGTGTATTATGCGAATTGTGAATAAGCCATGGTGATATATGTAGATATTTCTTCGTATTTGTTTTTATGTACAGATATAGGCCAGAGTTCTGCTTTGCTATAGAATTGCTTGTAATAAAGTCCATTTCACATGCTATTTGCTTTTTATGGTCAAACCTGATCACAACAGGAACGTTAAGGTAAGTAAAATGTCACCAGCATATCCCTAGTCATGGTATTCTAAGTGACAGCCCGGTCGTTCCGATGGCGTCGTGGTTAGAGCGCTGCGCAACAAACATTCTGGTTCTGGATTCGACTCCAAATCATATCTGTACTCGTGGGATTTGTTTCGTTGGAGAGTCGCCTATCGGCCACATGGTCCCAGATGTGACCAGCACCGGGGCTTAACATATTAATTAAACTGGACTGCAACTAATACGCATATGTTACAGTTAATTTGTAAAATCACGTAATATGTCTATTACCTGAAATATTCAGGCAATACATCTATTGCTAACTGAGATTTAATACAAAGTACCCGAAAATTTCAGGTAATATACATATTACCTGATTATACAGATTAACTGTAACAAACACACACACACATATATATATATGGCTCCGTTTTGTGAATGAGTTTTGTTAATAGGTAAATCTGATAAATGAAACACTGGTGCTAAAGATCTGGGACCATGGAGGAGCTCGCTGTGTTTTATTGTGTGTGTGCGCGCGCGCGCGCGTCATAATGATTATATCGGGATGAAATCCCAAGAAACGTTATGACACCACTTGACGTACATTATAATAAGACTCCCCCCCCCCCCTGCACAAACAAGAGTCTATCTATCACAATGGAAATGCGTTTATTTCTCTTTCTCTCTGGAAGTGCAATGTCCAACATCAATGTTCTTTAGGTTAGCTCCTTATTAACAATAATTACAATATATGGCTAACCGATTTTAATTACATAACAATATTCCTGGATACATACAACATTATTAATTGCATATAAATATTTCGTGAAAAGCTTCATGCAAGCGTACGTTCAGTTGAAGTCCTTTGTGACCTAGACATTGTTTACAATTATATCAGTTTGTTTAGGGAAAGCTATTACCTAAAATACGCGTCTTCTTATCTAGGTTTATGGGATTTAGACTACACTGTCGTGTATTGGCCAAAATAAGGCATACTCCTGGGCACAGATGCACGTACCGGTAAGCTTAAAAACGGTTATAAATTTAGCCACCCTTTTAAACCGGCTCCGTTATTTTCAATACTATTTATTGGAAATGAAATTAGGTTACAATCAACGTTTCTGTACTGTATGGCTGTTAAATGTCACGTGGGTCTGTTTATGGAGCGAAATTTGATATGCATATTGCATTTGATATGCATATTACAGCACGCGCTTTGCCATCATGTTGCATGGCGTAGACCAGAAATGTTTGTTAACAAAAGATTTCAGTGAGCCGGTTCATTGATGTTTGTTTTCATGTTTATACAGAATGCAAACGGACGCATGATTAGTTCCCCTTTTCCTCTAACATTATATGCCTTAACAACGGTCACATCTCTCCCTCAATACTTTCTCCAGTAAAATATAATGAACAAAATTTAGAAGGTGATGATTGATGTTTTACGGCCACTTTTGTGCACATTATAGTCTATATGGGCCGATCGACCTACAAAGGTAATGAAGCGAAGTCCAAGATGAAACGCCCTTCAGGTATGCCCATGCCGAGATTCGGAACGAAATTTAGAAAAAGAAACGTAGCATAATATTCAAAGTATTCACGGAGAGGTCACTGAACCCTGTTTCATTAATGTCTTCACCCCAGTTGTTGCTTTGCCAAATAAACCCTCAACAAACGCGCATATATATATATATATATATATATATATATATAGAGAGAGAGAGAGAGAGAGACAGAGATAGAGAGAGAGATGAATCTTTAAATAATTATTATCAAATACAAATTCAGTAAGTAGCAAAATGTCCCATATTCACCACAACGTACTCGCGTTCCTCGTATACAATAAGACGGTAAAACACTATCAATCATGATTTATACACGATATAACAAAATAAAGTGCACAAAAAAGAGAGCGAAAAAACCAAGGGAATGCTTTAAACGGAAACAGATGGTTACTCGAACATAAATCTTGTTAATTCACACGGGACAACATCATTCTTACGCCAACTAAATTGCTGCTAAATAGTCTCGCTTCTAATGCGTACTACTACTTACAAAACAGTTGTCTGTATTTGCTTCTCAGCGTTACTTATCGTAATATCAGAACGGATCTCTTAAGAACATACATCTGTCTGAATGTGATCAAATTTCATAGAAATAAAGATGCAATTCGTTCTGTCCGTTTCGTGTTTAGTGTTTGCCATCACACACAACAAGACCGCCAATGTAAATACTGCCAGAATGGAATTTGAAGTGATGATTTGTTTCTCAAATTGTTTTTTTTTTTTTTTTTAAACCAAGGGAATGCTTTAAACGGAAACAGATGGTTACTCGAACATAAATCTTGTTAATTCACACGGGACAACATCATTCTTACGCCAACTAAATTGCTGCTAAATAGTCTCGCTTCTAATGCGTACTCACTACTTACAAAACAGTTGTCTGTATTTGCTTCTCAGCGTTACTTATCGTAATATCAGAACGGATCTCTTAAGAACATACATCTGTCTGAATGTGATCAAATTTCATAGAAATAAAGATGCAATTCGTTCCGTCCGTTTCGTGTTTAGTGTTTGCCATCACACACAACAAGACCGCCAATGTAAATACTGCCAGAATGGAATTTGAAGTGATGATTTGTTTCTCAAATTGTTGATTGGAAGTGTTTTTTTATTTGTAAAAGTTTCATAGAAACGCCCATACCTTCTTTTCCTTTCGTGTACGTGTTTATTTGAACCCTAGGTAACTCATTTTACACCCAGTTATTACCGGCTGTATCTGTGTTGTATCTGGGAGCTGAGTGGCCCCTGCAATCCTATTAATGCACCGCAATATACCATGCTGCTGTTCATGGACTCGGCCTTTCTGACCTTTGCAGTGTCGAAGCATGCAGAGCAGCGTTTGTGAATACCGTGCGTGTACTCCAGTTATGTGGTCTTTGAAGTCAGTGATGGGAACGAAACATAAAGCCAACATTGTCTCACAGGAAACAACAAATCGTAGCAACGTCGTTTCGAGGAGCAAAACATCCAACAAAAAAGGAGACTTCAATACAACTCGGACGAACTCGGGTATCAAATGGCCTTGACCCCGGCAAGATATACGTAGGATGTGGTGCCTTCGCGGAAGAGGAAGAACTTTTTGTGGTCGTGAGCAACTCGGTCTTCCTTGTACTGCAGCAGGTCCATGATATACTCGAGCTCGCGTGGCTTCTCGGATGTGGTTTCCAGATTATGGGTCGGGTCATGACTCTCCGTCGACTGCAGCTTGGCGCGACCTTCGCCCTTCCTAATTGTGTCAATGCACTCGTTCATTACTTCTTTGCTCTCGATTTCTGCCATTCTGTGTGTCCTCTGGTTTTGTGCTTCTTTACGAGGGTCAGACTGCAGCTAACTCGGGCGTGGAGTACTTCCTGGAAAGGTGCAAAAGGACAAAAAGTATTAGCTAAGCGAGGAGAAAAATGTACGCAAATTTATACAATAATACTGTTTAGGGGGGGGGGGGCGTGTGTTTGTGTCTGTGCGTGAGCGCACGTGTGTGTGTATGTATATAGTATCTATATGTTTTTGTTTGGTTGATGACTAAATGATATTTATTAAACGATATGCAAAACAAATAGGAGACTTTATACAGTATAATCAACCTATTGCTACCATCTGCAATACAATTCGGTCGATGGTTCATGATATAACGAACTATAGACAGCAATCAACCCCGGCATTAAACACCACCTCTATTTTAGGACCGTCAGACGTAGTTCCGTGGGATAGTCTTACAACGCAGGTTTTCCTCTACAGACACAAGCGAATGAATAGAATACAAACCAAACATTATCTATTACATCATAAAGTAAAAATAATACTTAAGGTATGTTAGGTTAATGCCAAATGGAGGCATGCAATAATAATACAAAAAAGAAACATACCCATACCATGGTACCAACACACCAAACCATACCCAATTAATACACAACTACTAGACACTCACCCTACTATGAAATGCCACTTCGTCACAACACAGAAACGAAGTTAAATGCCAGTTCGACTCAAAAACTGTCAAATTCGCCACCGAGCGGCCGAGTTTGAGTAACAATCAATCGATTTGACCTAAACTTGTCGGACAAGAATAAGGCAAAGCTTTTCCACCAGCTTCGCGCGAACAATTGTCATAAGAACACTAAATGTGTATATAACCGGCGACTCGACAACAGGCGTTAACTCGCACAATAGACGACCAATCAGCGAGAACGAGGTCGAGAGAAAACGCGAACCCAGACGATTTTTATCAGGAAACTTGCGTTGATTTTGACGATATGTTGTTTAGTTAGGCGTCTGATTTCACAATAATGTGTTTTTATAAGATTGCTTACTTGCATACATTATAAATATGTTGCATAAACTGTGCATTGACTGTAAACACGACACACATATATACAAAAATACATGCACGCTGCTTATGTCGTGAGTAATAATAATATCTTATTATTACTTAAGACTAAGTTAAGAGAAGTTTAGCTGGAAACAAGTCAGTCCAGTATGAAACACAGCATGTAATGTAGATGTTTTGAGCTGTAAACGACCATTGGAGCTGAGTTAGTATGCGATTACAGACTTTAGACCGACAAACGTTGTATACAGCACCACAACGAAGCCACTTGTCATATATATATATATATATATATATATATACTAATATAGGCTATATAAACGCTTTAGGCATCAAAGTTAAAATCAATTAATCAGTATTTATTAAGTTAAGAGAAGTTTAGCTGGAAACAAGTCAGTCCAGTATGAAACACAGCATGTAATGTAGATGTTTTGAGCTGTAAACGACCATTGGAGCTGAGTTAGTATGCGATTACAGACTTTAGACCGACAAACGTTGTATACAGCACCACAACGAAGCCACTTGTCATATATATATATATATATATATATACTAATATAGGCTATATAAACGCTTTAGGCATCAAAGTTAAAATCAATTAATCAGTATTTATTTCAAAGCGTGCACGCTCACATATAATGTGGACTGAAAGGCTTTCAAATTTAAATATGCACAGCTTGAGGTCTACAGAGGTCATTTGATCTGCTTCAATGGCGAGAAGTATTTACTTAAAATCAGAAATCCGTACGGCATTGTTTATAAACAATATGTGAATCGGCCAAAGTGACTAACGTATGTTGTAGTTGTGATGTAGATGCAAATGGTGATGATAATGATGATGATAATAAAAAGGTGGTGGTTAGTAAATCAATCTAGTATTGATGCACATAGGAGTGAATCAATTTGCACAGCTAATTCATAAACATCTGCTATTTCGAGAGAAAAAAATGGGAACCTTTTTTGCCTGTACAACATATTTTCACACGCTGTTAATGAAAAAAGAAATTGTAAACTAACAGGTAATGTTTCCTTCCACATCAATACGTGCCATATATTTTGTTATTTCGATTTAGGGTGAGAGCTTTAGAAATGCACAGTAAACTCTTTTAGAATATATAAAAGAATCTCTTGAATCGAAGTCAGCAAATTTGATGTGAGCTGCAAAATAATGGATTTAGATTAGTGACAAGATCACGTCAGGCCATGCGCGGTTTAAATATTTGCTCCCGTAAATATTAACTGGGTCGGTGTAAGCTATAAGGCATGGATGGATTTTTTTATGTTCAATGTTTTACGGCCACTTTTCTGCACAAGGTAGGCTAAAAAGATGAAAAGATGAAACACCCTTCAGATATACCCACGGCGAGATTTGAACTCAAGTGGGCTGTAAGATCAGGAATGCTCACTTCTTGTTGTGTACCCCAGGGGTGAGGACAAGAAGCGGTATGAATGCCAGAGACCTCCTGTTCGAATCCCACCTGCCGGCTACCAAACTTGGAGGCATTCTTTGGTTGATGTAACAGTATACTATGCCAGTACATGTGTTAGTGTTAACGCTATAAAAAAGCGTTAACCGTCTGTTGCTCTGACTAGATACAAATCTATTGCTTTTGTCAACGTTAAGCAGACGGACGCTGCAATTTGTCTAGTCCGGTCACTTGTTCAATACAATCACAGCTGGTGGAGCATACACTTGAAAAAGCAACAAATAACAGTACGTTTCACAGTATACTGACGATGCCGCCCTAGTCGAGTAGCTAACATACATTAACCTATTATTACATAGTTTTACACACACACACACACACCAATGATTATGATGGATGTCTAATTTAGAACGTATTACGTCAGAGCTTACATCAGGGCGTCTGATGAAATAAAGGGTTAAATCTACTAAATCAGTGAGTAGTCCATCTAACCTCAGTACTGATCGAACCCGGGAAAACATCCCACAAACACGCTACGACTAACACTCAAACCCCGAAAGGACGCTTGTAGCACAGCGCTCTAACTATTGTGCTATCCGAGCGTCAGCTTAGCCTACTAAAGGACAGTCCAAGTATTATGGTTAATCACGGTGTAAATATTTGCAATTGTAAATAAGAGCTTTGTGATTGTAAATTGTGGAGGAAAAATTCTAACTTTTATTTCTTTAATGAAAGAAGAAGAACAAAATAAAAGAATATATTCAGGAATGTGCAAACAAATAGCCACGTGACAAACACGTAAAGGCCGCCTCTCCTGTTCTGTCATGAAGTCATTACAATGAAACCGAACACCGAGATGTTTTCATATCACGATATAAAGTAGAATTCAGCTAAAATGAAAGGAGAGAACAAATTGCATCCTGAATTTCACGAAATCGTAATTGAATAATTCCCCAATGGATCGTGTAATGGCGAGGCCAGGTAGTAACGGGCGAGAAATATAACTAGGATTATAGGAACGAATCACTTGTCTCAAAAGAGAGAGATACCCGGTAACAATTTTTACAACAAACTTGCTCGATTATTTGGATTATTTGTTTGCTTCTATATATTCTACTCGTTTCTAGTCAATATTTACGCGAAGATTACAGAATTTAAAACTTAATGTGTTTTTAGGTTTCGATGTTTCAATTTCAAACACGTTATCGCTCTTAAAATATTTACACCCCAAACAGAATAATTAGTGTCTACTTACGAATAAGGGTATTTAAGAAGCACATGTTTTATTTGTTTAATAATCTTGTATATTGGTTGATGTGTTCAATATGTTTTGGGCTTAGGGTAAGCTAAATGGGCCAAGCGATTTGCAATGGCAATGAAGCGGAGTGAAAGATGAAACACCCCCAGACACATTCCCGCATAGGCTTAGTTAGTTTGTATTCTATTTGTTGCATTTATTATTGTTGTTTATTATTATTTAGCATCGGTTGTGGTTATATCTAAGACACGTGGCCCAGGATGACTCTCTAAAGAAAAATATACCACAAACACAGCCATGAGACGGATTTGAACCAACACCGCGGAAGACACCTCACTGTCGGGGTGCCTTTGCTAGATACGTTTATTAATAAATCGGCATGTGTAACAAAACCCAATCTTGATAAGTACCAACTGCCACATGGTTTTTGTGCTAGGATTTTATTTCTATCTTTAACTAGAAGATGACAAATACGGCTCATAATTACCAAAATATTATAACTCCAAAAGTTGACGATCCATAGGAACTATTTTCCAGCTGTGTGCACTCTTATGTCATTCAGTGCTGACGAGAACCCAGGTCAGCATAACATTCATCGAGAGTAATATTGCGGCAAGAACTTCAGCTAACTTTTCTGTTCAAGGTTGACAAATTCCATACATTTACCCAGCATTTAGAAACGGGAATAATAAAGAATGCTAAATTATAATGTCCGTTTTGTTGACATCTACAATTGTTTTGTTATTTTAGAGTTCGTGCTTTAATCTTTTCAGACAGAACAAGGCCATACAAGTCCTATTTATGTTTGTTCACGTTTTGACCTATAAGCGATTGATTTATATCAACATTAATCGACACCTTTGCTCCAGCAATAACAAGACTGTAATCATGTTCAATGTCAACACACGGGCACACACACACGCGCGCGAGCGCGCACGCACACACACATGTATACACGTAAGCGTCTATTGATATATTTGACACATGACATATTACAAGATCTTTGAGGTAATTATATTCTATTAACGCATGACTTGCTAGATAACAGTTAATTATTTATGGATATATCTACCTGAAGCCTGAAAGGTACACGGATCTGTTATTGTTGTTATGTCTCCTTGACTAACTGTTTGACTAACTAACGCACTGACTGACTAACTAACTGACTGGTTGGCTGGCTGGCTGAATGACTGACTAACTAACTAACTCACTCACTCACTCACTCATTTATCACGGCAAAGTCTGTGGATCATCTTCAAAAGCTTATGTCAGTTCAATATCCGGTTTATCACCGTGATAACGTAGTTAAGATAGACATAACAACAGCGAAGATGTCTCTCTTTATCGGCTAATAGTACATTGGTGATATATGTGAAATTAATCACTGTTATCTCTGTGATAACACTTCAGGGAGAACAATCTCAAACCACTTTCAACAAGGTATAAGGTTGCTGATATAAATATCATGTTAAATTATGGCTTAATGTATTTTATTGTCAATATTGAGAACAGTTAAATAATAATTTAATCGCCAAGATATAGTTAGAATTTTCATAAATATTTCAAATAATGCTTATATATATATATATATATATATGTGTGTGTGTGTGTGTGTGTGTGTGTGTGTGTGTGTGTGTGTGTGTGTGTGTGTGTGTTACAGTTAATCTGTATAATTTGGTAATATGTATATTATCTGAAATATTAAGGTAATACATCTATTACTAACTGAGATTTAATACACATTACCTGAAAAATTCAGGTAATATAATATAACTCTGTTTGATTACAAATGGTGTATATTATGATTACATAATAATAACGAATGGATCAATATTTGTATAAGAAATGGAGTTCGGGACGAAGGATTTCCTATACTTTTGAGTTATACATGGTAAAGCTCTTAGTAGTAGTAGTAGTAGTAGCAAGAGCAGCAAGTAGCAGTGCTAGTTTAAAAGCACATTTATCTTTCATTTATAAAGCTGTTTAACTTTACAAATCGTGCTATATTATATAACATAATGGAGCACAATAAACCAAAAACTCGGGTAACACTAATAACCGAAATGATTTATAAAAGAATTGAAAATGTTTAAAATTTTGAATTTTAAAATCTATTTGGGTCACATAATGCTAAGATATCCTTTGTTTCCTTAACAACAACAACAACAACAACAACAACATTAATAAACTAACAACAATAAAGTTGCTGATACAGAATGTTGATATGCGGGGTCGCCTTCATGGCCTAATGGTACCACGATTGGTCATAGCCGCTGGGTTCAAACTCCAGCCCGTTTAGCCTGGGATCTGCACAAAATTGGTCGTAAGAGATCAAATATTTCTTTCCTACATAATCCGTTATAAGACTGTTCCAACGCTTTAACAAACAATATCAACACGGATGACAAAGATAGTGCGACTTACTTCTTTACTAACTTCAGTACTCAAGAGTATTTATTAAGCAAAGCAAACACCAACCAGACCGCGACGGTGTTTACTTCTCGAGAACGATGGCTGATTGGATGGAGAGATAAACTACAATGTTATAAGTTCCTGGTTCGAAGCCTCTAATCTCTTTGGTCGTCTTTTAATTAGTGATTTTAAATAGGTTGATTCGACCAAACGCGACAACCAGAAACAAGTCGATAATGGCGTCGGTGTGTCATAGGTAATGATCGAGGACAACGCTTAATAGACATCGGAATTTTATTCGCCGATAAGGCTCTGTCGTGACCGTAAATATTTAATGAGAAAGGTCAATATCCGTGACACGGGTCTCCGATTACGACAAATAGAAATGTTCTGGTCTCTCTCTCTCTCTCTGTGTGTGTGTGTGTGTGTGTGTGTGTGTGGAATATGGCACTGGCACAGATAATCTCAAAGCGTAAATTCAAACTCTGGACGATTCTTCAGGGGACTGAAAGCAGAATGTGTGGTTGGGTGCGATTTCGAGGGGTAATTCAGGGGTTTCTCTGCTTAATCCTTAATATTTTATATGATTTTAGTGGGTTCATTTAGTGGACACGAGATGTGGTGTTTTATTATATTTAACTAATTTTATTCTAATGGCGGGGGTCCAGTGTTTACTGAAAATGGGACTTCCCAGTTTTAGGCTAACATTCTAACCACTGAGCTACCATGACACACACACACACACACACACACACACATATATATATATATATTATCCGAGAACAATATAAACAGAGAGAATCAACATTACAGCCTTAAGATAAAAATATTTCTATTAACAAAGATATGCACGCACCAATCCCCTCGCCCCCCCCCCCCCGTCCTACATGCATTTCACTTTTCGGTTGCGCAAAAATGGAGACATACCTCGAGAAAACAAAACTGTTTATTCAAGTTGGTGAGAAGTGGCAAGCCAAACGCCTCAGTAACCACAGATAATACCACATTAAAGCTTACTAACACAACTTATAAAGTCGTCAGTTCCATAAGGTCAAACAGCTTTAATATAAAGGTATGTGTGTGCGTGTGTGTATATATGTGCGTGCGTGCGTGCATGCGTGAGTGCGATATGGCCTGTCTATTGTTGTTCTCTGCACGAGTAAACAAACAAGAAAATGGGGTCAAAAGCTCACAAATAGCTGGATCTATCAGCGAACTAACGTGAATTATTGCTCTAATTGGCATATCATCATCATCATCATCATTACCCTGTTGTTATTAATGTCGTTGTTGTTATTGTTATCGTTATTAGTATTATTGTTGTTGTTGTTGTTATTGTTGTTGGTGGTGGTACCAGTAATTTATGTAGTTGTTGAACATTTTATGGTCTAAGTGCTTTGAAACACAATATCTATCTGTTATAATACAACAACTCCATCCAATGAAATAATAGCTTTCTAATAGTAGTAGTATTAGCAGTAGTAGTTGTTGCCTTTGTTGTTATAGTTTTAAAAATAACAATAATAATAATATTAATAATAATAATAAAAAACAACAACAATAACAACATAAAGAATAATAATATTTGTTTGGAACACCAACACCTCTAATTAAAACTACTACTGCTCCTACTACAACTAATACTACTACTATCAAATAGCATAAATAGAGAACATATTTTATAATTCGACTGACTCACTGACTCACTCACTCACTCACTCACTTCACATGGTAATGCATGGTGAGACATTACACATGTCTCAGCAAGAAAAGTCGCCATGAATTCACGGTTCGAGATTCTCTGTGCCTGTGCCTTATTATACACAGCTAAAACACACACACACACACACACACACACACACACACACACACACACACACACACACACACCATACATAACATATAAAAGTAACTAGATGTAATCAGGAGGTTATTAAACAAGACTCTAGCATAACGTTACAGCTCTTTATAAAAAATGACTTAATTAGGTAGCAATTCTTGTTTGCGAAATTGAAGGATAAGGGTATCATTATTAACGATACCTACAAATATGGGTAGTATGATACCCTAACCCTATACATCCTTGGCTAGATGTAATGTTATTAGTAACTGAATTTCAGTTTTTTTTAGTTCAGTATAGACACAAGTATTGACGTCAGCTGGAAGTGTGTTAGGGTAACTTTATATATATATACAATTATAGACCAGGAAGTAATCAGCATCGCCCCCCCCTCATATTTTCATAACACACACACACACACACACGCACATGCTCGCAGACGCACGCACGCCCATACAAACACGTAGGTCTTCGAATCGAATCCAAGGCTGAAGTAATCTCACTCACTCACTCACTCACTCACTCACTCACTCACTCACTCACTCACTCACTCACTCACTCACTCACTCACTCACCACCACCACTCACCACCACTCACTCACTCACTCACTCACTCACTCACTCACTCACTCACCCACCCACCCACTCACTCACTCACTCACTCACTCAACCCGGATTCTCTGTTTGTGAATTTACTCCGTGAAGCAACTGAGCCAAGACAGTTCCACAAATCGAACAAGAAGGAGGAGAAGGAGAACAACAACACCAATAATAATAATAATAATAATAATAATAATAATAATTTTTGGTACATTATCTAAGCTGAGATGGGTATTCCTTTGAAATGTTACTCCAGAAAATTCTAAATATCATTAATGTTTGTTATCTTCCTCGAGTACTAGAAACAAAAGTTTTGGAATCTATATTATATTATTTGTTATCATTAAGATGACCCCCCCCCCCGACATTATTCAGTATTGGAATATCTGTACACAAATATTATACACGGTGAATATTTTAAATATTTTTGCGCGCTTTTGCACACACACACACACACACACACACGAGAGAGAGAGAGAGAGAGAGTATGAGAATAATAATATTATATTGATATGAAATAGATTACAGGCCGACTTTATAAGAATATCACCAACTAATGTTCGTAAGACGAGTTATCAAAATATATCAAATAGCTCGAGCATTATGGCGTTACTAGTTATGATAATGATGCTGGTCGTGACTAATAATAATAATAATAATAATAATAATAATATGCTTTTTTACAAACCAAACCGTCTTAATTGTCAAATATAAACCGCATTCGATATATATATATATATATATATATATATATTTACTCACAGTGAAATGATGAGACGTTAATGTCAGAGAGATGACAGTCCACCAGTTGTCAGCTGATAAAGATATCGGAGTGGCAATCAGATAGCAATAACGATTAGATTATCGTCATTGCAATAGCACAGGTGAGTCACTTGTTGCTCTCTAATCTACTAATCCGTGATATTGAGCAGTATTAGTTGACCCCCTCAGTGCCACATATATAAACATACGTAAGCTATACCTAATACAAGCACAGATAGGAAAGATAATAAATCAGGGTTAGAACCGAGGGAGTTGGGGTCTTCGGGGCTTTGGGGTGCGGCGGGGGGGGAGTGCAAGTGTGGGATGTCTGTGATTCACGTAATTGATTAATAGGCTCAACACCTGTGCTCCGCCACCATCATCATCAACAACGCAGCCATCACCTGACGAAATACCTTTGGCTAATAAGTTATCGGTCGGAACTTGCCAACGCCCAACCAAACCGGCCCAAACGGCTTGCTGGCTGGCGGAGGTCGCGCCATGTTTCTACCTTATAAGGTCGGCGTCGAGAGTACACCTGTTGTGGGTCTTCCCCGTCGCTGATAAGCGCCTTACCTGGTTCGGCGTCGGCCCGCGATCCGACGGGACGATGTCTGATATGCTAATTGCGGCCGGGGGTCAGCTGTACCGTAGTCCCTCTGTTCGGGTTTATCCGGCCCAACCTGCAAGGCGTCCGATATTTGGGTCTGAAAATGGCGCTGAAACGTCGTCGGCCGTATTACTTGGCTCTCTAAGGCTGGTAGATGAAACAAACTATGAACCAGGTGTCTGTCTGTGTGTGTCTGTGTGTGTGTGTGGGCGCGCGTAGACTCATGGCCCTGTGAATGGCGCGGCCTTATTGTTACATCTAGCGACAAGTTTACAAACATTCATATAGCAGCCAGCTATACGGCCGTAAAAGATATCGGTCTGGACGCATAAGTGCGCGCGTCCGTGCGCTCATGTACAACTAGCATATATATATATATATATATATTGTGTGTGTGTGTGCAAATATTCTTGCGCGCATGCATAACTAGCGTATATATATATATATATATATATATATATAGGTGTGTGTGTGTGTGTGTGTGTGTCCGTGCAAATATTCTTGCATACAATGGTATGTAATTGCCTAGAATTAAATATTCGCACCTACCCACATTCCTATGCATGCTGCACAGACATGCGTATACAGGAGTATCTTCACGCACTTACGCGCATACACGCATGCACACACGCACACACGCACGCACGCACAAACGGAGACACTTCAAACCAGTCTACCTACCAGCGCTATAAATCTACGACCACATACCTAAAACTATTCTATTTTTCACATGCCATCTATTTTTTAGCATCACGAGTCCCGGCCAGGTAACAGATGGTTGATACCCGACTGATCTTAATTATTGATCGTTATCATCTGTGTCTATGGCATAGAAAACATTCACGGTCACTATACAAGAGTCAGTATACAAGGATCAGTATACAAGGGTCAATATAACAACAACACTAATTGATCTTCATCGTCGGACTGTGAGTTAAGATATATAGCCTTGTATGATAAAGTTGACCGTCGACGCCGTATATATCTCGCTTAATATAAGAACACATCCTGGTTGGGCGATGTTTCATTCTACAATGAAACGCTTCGGTCCGATCAACGTATATATCGGGGTAATAGTCGAGCTTGGTAGTATCCCCCCCCCCCGATTGTGAAGAGCCGAAGGTTAAAACAACTCCGAAAGTCTGACTGAATTACTAACTGACTGACTGACTCACTCACTCACTCACTCACTCACTCACCCACTCGCCATGGAATTGTCCCTCGGTCATACGTGACAGGTTTAGTCAAGGTTAAAAAACTAGTTCCTAAACGATTACGAAAATTGAATGATCTCGGTCACCGTATAATCTATTTCAGAACACGACGACATTCATAAGTGGGTCATCTGGACGTATTTAAGACTTCACTATGTGTGGTCTATCACACACACACACACACACACACGCACGCACGCACACACACAGTGTAGCTCAGATAATAAATTGCTTGTTTTAAATCAAAAGCCGACAGTGACCCGCCGTGGCGCCCTCTTTCGAATTTCCTGTTTTATTTTGTTTGTTCGTTCAGGTGGCAGCACGATATCAGTTTCAGCAGAGAATACACATATACGCACCCGCACGCACGCACGCACATACACGCACACGCGCGCGCGCACAAACACACACACACACACACACACACACATATATATATATATATATATATATATATATATATACAAGTTCTCTGGTTACAGTTCACCGGCTAATTCGTATCATATTATACAGTTCGATATGTAATGTTTATTTCTTCACCAAGATACTTCTGGGTAAGTTGAGTTAATTACGAAGAAACGCCTAAATCATTTACGGAGCAGTAATTACTAATATAAACAATAGAAACAGGAGCAACAGACAGCGACAACAACAATATAAATTGTTATCATAATAAAGATGGTGTGTATACATACACCTATGACTCTGTCTTTAAAAATATGCAGATAATAGATGTTGATATCTTACCGTATTCTTTCAGTGCTTCTTTCATGAAAGTGCCAGTGATGTTCACTAATCGTTAATAAGCTCCGCAAATCAGTCTTCAGTCGTAGTATTGTGGGCAGTCTGCGTGAGATCCGGGTTATCCTAGATCCCGAAATTCTGCGGGCTTTACGAGCTACTGACCGTCTCTTTAAATAAAAAGCATAAAATTAATGCATCCATTCAGCCACTTTCCAATCCTCATCGCCGAACCTTTCACGGACAGGTAGTCTGAAATCAGTCCACACACAAGCCCAAACTCTTCTAGCTCCCACTGATTGACTTCAGGGCCGTCTTAACAGCATAAATACCCCTCCCCGCGCCACGGGTAAAGCATCTATAAAACCACTCACAGTAAAAAAATGGAAATGATCGATAAAGTTCATGTACTTGTGCATTTATTGATAATTCCAACAAAATCAACGTTCAAGCTTATCTTTAGTAAAATACATGTTATATATGTATTTCCAATAAGAAATATTTAGAGTACAGTATAGTATAGTATCTATTTATTGAAAGTACGTTACACCATTCATAGAGTAGTATGGGGCCTCTTTTAATTGTGGACCTCGGAGATACTGCCCAGTATGCCCATGTGTTAAGACAGCCCCGACTGATCTAACTAATAGTAACACAATCTTCTCGATGAAACAATTATGATCTCTCCTTTTCTAGATTTATAGAGCCCTTTTGGGGATATAGATAATCCACCTGGATTGAATGGATTGCTAATATACCACTGATACATTGTTGGATTTTAGAGTGATATGAGTTTTGCGATCGTGGAATGAGTTTACAAATTTCCGACATATACATGAAACTACTATAAACTAACTCGCATCTTTCTGTGAAGAACAAAATGGACAGTTAAATGAGTTACTACCAAATTGTCCAATCTAGCTGAAGTATCACAGGCATATAATGACACCAGGCCCTATCCCAGCTATAGTAGAATATATATATATATATATATATATATATATATAGTAAAATCATTGCTTGGATGGGAGAATGTGGTTGTGTTAAAGAAAACTCGTGTTTATAATTTCCTGACTGATATACTCAATCATATCCACCAAAACAAAATGTTGAAAGGGGGAGCCGTTAGATATAAGGCCGGGACATATCACGTACAATACTGTCACGTACATTATGGGTGAGAAATTAGGCCAAATAAATGGGTCACTAATATAGAAAAGCTAACTATATTGCCTTGTGTTATGGGATTACTTAACACCATATATATATATATATATATATATATATATATATATAAATAGTACGTTGACTAATAAACAGCTGAGTGTTAATTTAAGTGAGGTGTCAGCCCTATATATTTGGTCACCATTTAGACCTTATGATACGTAATAATAATAATAATATAATGATGATGATAATAATAATAAAGCGGTCTGATCGAATAGCAGGAGCTGTAATACAGTGATACCCCAAAATAAGATGTATGTAAAAATCAAATAAGAAATTTGAACGTTTGACATTATTCATTGACGAAAGCAAATTGGAAGAGGTGAGTTTGACGTAAACTTGAAAATGCGACGTGCTTCTACTTTTTACCTGGAATCTGTTCTACTAAGCGTGGCCTGCGTCACTTTACCAACATTCGCCATGATTTGAGCCGATACACGTGCCGGCACTTCCAAAACACGTCATTGAACCAAAGCAGAAATCCAACATTCCATTTAATATACGAGAGTGTGATGTAAAAATATGTAGTCAGTTTAAATATTTTGCTATTCTTATTAATGACATGGTATCCCGGTGTTACCGCTCTATAGTGATGTATATAATGTTATGATCAAAATGTAAGCCAAAATTAGTCTTCCCGTATGCTAATTAAATATACCAGTATGTTATCATGCAGTATGATATGGTTCATATTTTATTAAATTTAACACTATTCCTTGTTGGAACTCTTATAAAAAATGAAATAAAAATTATTTGTTGCTTAGGTGTTGTTCGGTTGTTGTTCAGTTCAGTTATTCAGCCTCTGTGCTTCACGCCTGGCCATGTGACCGAGAGACGACCCCCTAAAAACAAATCCCACGAAATAGGTATCAAATTAGAATTACCAAAATATGCAAATAAGTATGGAAAGCAATTGGATTTTATATGATAATAATAATAATAATAATAATAATAATAATAATAATAGCAGGTCAACAAAAGAAATCAAATACTGGGCTTGATACACAGGACATATTCCTATATTTTGATGCTGAGTTGGTGACCAGACTATATACATCACTGGTTAGACCCCACCTCGAGATCCTTCAACAACAAAGACATCACCCTACTTGAGAATGTACAAAGACGTGCCACTAAGTTAGTTCCGGGCCTGCATAATAAGGAATACCAGGATAAGCTGAAACAATTGAAGTTACCAAGCCTTCACTGCGTAGGATAAGAGGCGATATATGATAGGGATGTACAAACATACACATGGCATAAGTATCATAAGACGCGAAGTACATTAAATTAGATCAGTCACAAACCACCAGAGGGCATTCATTCTAGTAATCACTTTGGTTTAAAAGCAAACATGGTACAGACATGTGTGTGTACACTCTCAAGCAGGTAACAGAATATTAGAATCAACATTCTAGTTCAGTATATATTTGTTATTTTGATGCTTCAAAAGCATTTGATCGTATTAATAATTGGTGTCTCTTTAAGAAACGTATTAAACGTAATATTCATGTTACTTTGATCCGTCTTCTCGCGGTCTTGTATTGCCAACAAACATTTTGTATACATTGGGGTCACCAATTCTCCCAATTCTTTACTGTGTCTAATGGTGTAGGACAGGGTGGAATTGAGTCACCTGTGTTAGTGAGCTCTTGTGGTCTAGCGGTTAAGCACCCTGCACTTGGTGCCAAGGGTCACAGGTTCGATCCAAGAAACGTTAAATGGGACTGCCTTCTCCACTGAATTACAAAAAAAATAAGTGGGACGTTAAAGACCCCCTGAGTACGTAAAGCACTCTGACAGTGACCACCCTCAGGGTAGTTCGGCTCCATATTTCCGTACTGCTCTCCGGTGAGTGGTGGGGTAGGAGATTCTCAACCACTCCAACATAGAGGCAAACAAACACCTGTGTTGTTTAATATATACATGGACGAGCTCATGCAGTTGCAACTTGAATTAGAGTTATATTGGTTATAGTATGAATGGCATGATCATAAATCATTTAATGTACGCGGATGATAACTGTATCATAGCTCCCCCATCTTCAGCTATCCAGGAACTGCTTGATATATCTGTTGACTTTGCTGTTTCAAATTTTATTATTTTTAACAAGAAAAAGACAAAGTGTATGTGTTTCAAACCAAATTCACTGAATGGTTTATTTGTACCTACTCTCTGCCTTAATGGTGTACACAGCTCTGACTTTAGTGACAAGTAACAAATATTTAGGTGTAATTATACATGACAAACATAAGGATGATGATGATATCATGAGCTATGTTAAATCACTTTATTCAAGAGGGAATATGCTTAACAGTCGCTTCAAAGCATAAATTCCTTCAGCATTAAAGCTAATTTATTTAGATCATTCATTTGCAATGCCCGTGGCTGTCATTTGTGGTCAATGTATAAAGAGTATAGATACAAGCGTGTTGTAGTGGCCTTTAATAATATATACAGAAAATTATTAGGTATTTTAAGGAGGGAGAATTTGTCTGCAATGTATGTCAACGTTTATAGTTTTAAAACACGTTTAGATGTTAATAGCAATTTGCTACTACAATGTATTGTTTCTAGATTGTTTTACTATCATTATAGCTGTTGTGCTAGATGGACAAAAATACTTAATTTATAATTTGTTTATAATTTGTTATGCGTATTATATATTTCACTGTATCATAATTCACATGTATATGGAATTTTATATTCTGAAATAAATTGATTGAATTGATTGGATTCAAACTAGCCAAATAACGCGTAAACTAAAGGGTACGACAAAAGTTCCTCCCCATAAGAGCAACTAATATTAATGCATGGAATCAACTCCTAGCTGAGGTTGTAAAGGCGCCAAGCTTGAAGGCCTTTAAACCAAAGTTAGATAAAGCCTGGAGTCGATGGAAATATAGTCAGAAACCGGTAAACGCGTTCTTTCAATATGACAGTGCAACCCTAGGTAGGTCACTATCTGCTAACATAAGCCTAAAATATATGAAGAAACATATAAGTAAGTAAGTACAAGTAAGTATTAATAAAGATAATGCAAAAACACGGTTACGAATCCGGTTACTAACTAATAAGGTGCAAACTAGTTTCGGTACGTAACAACCTGATATATAGTGTCAAGGTCAAGGTCGTATTGCTTAGTGAAGGTCGTCCAGAACAGTAGAATCTATCTATTACTTTTAGGGCATTGTTTGTAGGTATGTATATTGGTGTTTTGTGTAATTGTCATGCTGCATCTGTTATAGTTTTGATGCCTTTAGTAGTCGATGTATGTGAATACCTTACTGAACATTAGATACCGCATTAGATTATTAGTATATTGTAACGATTTAGATCTATTTATTTATTTATGTACACAAATGACAATCAATCATTGAATCAGTCACGATTCACATTACAGTATAGACCTAATCTTCTAATATCTCCATTATCTACAAATGTCAGTTATCACCTAATTTAGTTAATGCAGATCTTTCACCAGAGATCCGCCAATTTCATGGTAAAAATCGGCCGCGATACGAAAACGGTCTCACCGTGACCGTCCACGCCCACGGCATGACCCGTACGCCTTATAAATTATATGGGCGCCTGCATAAACTAGTCTATTGGCAAAGCTGGTCGTATATGTTGGTCAGCTGCCTCTCATGTTGTCATATTAATAATCTTCAGACATATCGTATAACTGTATTAACATGACTAATAAATCAGTATTACTTGCCATTCACTATGATTTAGTATTTTAGATCTATATGACGATTTTATTTTTGGTCTATCTTTGATGAGTTAATAAAAATCTGATCAAAATGACTGCCAAGTTTGCATTATTTATTCTAACACACAAGCAATGCCACCAAATCTTATTAATATGTTAGAAATAACATAAGTTATAAGAGGATATGCATATATAGCTTAAATTAGGATAAAGCATATTATTCAAACTGAAATGAAGATCAATGCAAAGATGGCTTAATTGTAATCCTTATGATTATGTGGCCATATGACACGTTAGATCTACTTGTGAACCTGCTTGTGTCAGCACATTTGACATTGTCATCACACATAAGTCAGCTCAGATCTACTTGATTGCACATCATGTCAGGGCAGGTGTATAATTATATATCGGTGGATTAAAGACCAAAAGATACTCCCCAAAAACCAAACCAAAATATCTATTAACAGATTATTCATTGACTGAATAACATATCTGATCAATTTTTATTGATTTTCTGCAAGAAGAAAAATTAGCTTTTGAACTTTCAAACATATTCCAAAATCCATTACTTGACAATGTTTCCTGTGCATAGTGTGTGGCTGTGGAATTCACAACAACAGCAATGCAACGGAATCAATGGCAAACAAGTTTTTAATACCTGTACGAACAATTCACATACTGATTGACAGTTATCATTGATTTGTTATTGATCATCCAATTTTAATTTGTTACCAAAATCATTGCTAAAGCAAAGAAGCACAAGCCAATTGAGACAACGGGCATGCGTGCCACTCGGCTGCCTCAAATAGTTTATGCAGGCGGCTGTATTGGTCATGGTGCAGTTGTTTTGGGTGTGGCTGATTTGGGTTGAGCAACCTCCAAAGGTAATGAGGCAAAATTAAATATGAAACAGCCTTCTGATATAGCCTGGCTGGGGTTTGAACCTAGGTGCTACAGATCTGTGGCCAACCATGCTACCAGGTAGGCCATGGTGGTGCCCCCAATTTCATGGTAACAGAAAGAGGTGAAAAAGCTACCGAATATATAGATCTAAGCAAACGCCATTCTAGCTGTAATGAAAGTGTTAAAAGAAAATAATAATGATTGTAGCCTCCAGACATTTTGGACAATTAGGCCTACCTGGGATACACACATATATATATATATATATATATATACGTATATAGTGTGCTGATGATTGATGTTTTACAGCCCATTTCGTGCACAAGGTAGGCTGAATGGGCCGTGTATATAGAGAGAGCTCTATAGACCATTTATATATAAGAACAAGCAAACTACTTATGATGTGAGGTATAATGTGATAAATTTCTATATTTTGCTTACGAGATATCACAAAGATTATAACAACCTAATAAAGCTGAAATTCAATTGTTATTGAAATATTAATGTATAGTTTGTATAAGAAAAATGTCATCTCGTAGATATCACCCTTGGACATAAGATACATTATTGCCAGTGTGTTTAGGTGACAATGTTTTGGATATGTATATTTTGGGTTGGGTGCTGAGTTATCTGTTATTGCTTTACTTTAAGTCTGATTAGAGAATGGCAAATAATTTTCACTAATTATTGTTTCCATGAAATTCATAAAAGTTCCCCATCATTCAGTGTACCCTATATTTAATATTAGCAGTTATACACCGAGTCTCTGACAAGGTTGGGTTTATGACAGTCATACACCTGTTTATGACATTGTTGTAAATACCTTTATTATGTCAAATACTACCATAAACGGTCCTACACCCCTATTCACTATATTTTGTGATTAACTTTTTTTAAACTTTCACTTTTGATCTATTTTACTTAGAATCACTTGTGGATTATCATTATATCAGAATTAGTATATTTATATATTACAAACATGAATATAAAATAATATTGTATGTTAGTCTCTCTATGTCTTTTCCAATTTAGTAATGACAGAAATAATTTGGAGGTATCATTTATTCAATAACCATAACAGACTCTCACACATGTACAATTGAAACAGTCCATTTGATACGTCAATCATCGATAATCCAGATCATAAAGTCCTTGGAGGATCTTTGGACAAAATACCAGATGGGATGGGCAGGTCTACCATCCTTGAACATGACTGGTTATTGTGATGTGCTATACCATGCCAATATTTGTGAAAAATATATACTTTTGACTGATTATGACTGATCTTAGAATGTATTACATTATGATTCAGAGCCTCGTTTCCCCCACCTCATATCTCCTTTGGCTGTATTGAAGTCACCCATGTGTAACTATTATTTTTGTGTTAATAGAATCAGAGTGGCAGATTTCTTGATATATTACCACATGGAGGATCATTAAGTGAAGCCACTGGATGCATGGCCAGCCACAGATAGACACTAGCACCAATCCAAGAGAGCAATGTCTTGCTTGTCATCCAATTAATGAATAGTTCTACTGAATTAGTACTTCCCCCTAAGCTTTAGGAACAAATAGCAGCCCATTCAGGTCAATTGATTTTGACTACAAACAATACCAGTGTATGATTACCATAGTCTAATAATGAGGCCCTAACTTATTGTATAATAATTTTACTTCTAACATTATAATATTATATTAATAACATATCAATAATCTAAGTTATTCTAAAAACTACTTTTAAGGTATATCTGGGGAAAATATGTTACAAATTTGTTGGTTGTGCCAATATTTATTAAAAAATATGCTTTTGACAGTATATGATGCTATCTTGTCATAAACCTGTTTATGACATGACGTCATAAACCGTGGATTAATTCATGTTTTTTGACATTGTGTCATAAACTTGCCAACCCTGATTTCTCACTGTCTGAGATCATTAGATTTAAACTGTATGAGGTGATTGAGCAGATGAGCATTGAATGAGTCCCTTGTCAAACATCCCATTTAACTAGCTGGGTAGCACTGATCTCATATTGTGGTAGTACAAGTAACTTGCAGTGCCAACAGATCGGAAATTGCAGCCAAATCTGTTGTAGAGTCCAAGGTGAATTGTGCAACTTATTTTTGCAGTTGTTTGTTTATGATTGAGGAAGTGGTTCATCTAGGATTGCACACTGCCTAAATGTAGGTTTTAATGTTTATTTTTGATGATTTTGTATGGATATGAAGCATAACAAATTGATGTGTCAACAGCTGCTTTTAACTAGTTGCCTACTAGTGAAAATTAATTTATCATTTAATTTTAAAATTCAGAAATATTTCTTCCATGACAATCCTAAATTATGTAATGAAAATCTATAGGACACATTTTAAAAATCACCATGTCACAGAGTATTTCCAAGAAGAAACTGGTGCATACATTTTTCTGCATGACTTCAGGTGTTTATTCTACTGTATATACTTGTGTATAAGTCAACCTGATATATAAGATGGGGTAAGAAAATCAGTCAATAGTTCCAGAAACTATGTTATTTTCAGAAAAATGTCTTTCTTTTTGACTTGGCATGTTGAAAATATTAAGAACATTGAACTAGGTAGACAGCTAATTAAGCTGAAATTATGAATTATTGCTGATACTCACATATTGCTATTTTTAAAACATCGAATGAAACAAATTAAAATACAAAACTGTCGCTGATAATTGCGAATCAAATTTGAACCATTTTAGTTGAAACACTAGCAGATCTAACTGAAACATAAAAAAATGTAACCTATTATCGCTCACCAGACCCGGGTTTTTTTACGGCTGACTCATATATAAGACGAGTAGGGGAAAAATTCATTTTTTTAACAAGGATTAAGACCTTGTCTTATTCACAAGTGTAAATTGTAGCCAGTTAATTCTCTGTTGGCCTATTTTGTCCAAAGAATGAAATAGTTTCCCCTAAAAGGTAAATTATATCTATCCACTAATAATATCTGAATTTCCTATCTAAAATAAAACATAATTTCAAATTATGAAATAATCTTACATTCTTTACGAATCAGCAGAGGTGGTTATACTTTTAATGATAACAGCCTGGCAAAATATTTTAGGTAGCTTGGTTACTTTTAACAGCCAGACTTCTTCAGTTGTATGAAGATATCTGTTTTGGTTTATTTGGGGGAGATCAGGTTTTGGATAGAGCTATGACACAGCTTTCAACCCTGAAGGTTTCATGCCTCTGTGCCAATTAATAAAAAAGTGATTAGTGTTCAAACAGGGCTAAAATATTCAGCATGATTGCGAAATCAGCATGATTAAAGGTACCACTTGGCAATTTAAAGTGGTGTAATTGTAAAAATATTTGTTAGTAAAAGATACAACTTTTGCCAAGCTTCATCATATACATGGTACTTGATATATACAAATATTAATACAACCTGAAGTGGTCAGGTGGGAACATTTAAAGTATTTGGCCTCTTTTATATGGAACAACCCATATATATATATATATATATATATTATGAATGGTGTATTATTTAAATTTAAATCTATTTCTGATGTTTTTAATTATCACTGACTGCTGATCATTTTGTTACTTTTTTTTACTGCATTTGATAAATCAGCTATCCTCTATCAATGAATGGAACATAAGAAAATTATTTCTTGATAAAAGTATAATATTATTTAAATATTACTTATACCAAACAGATTTTTGCATAATGTTAAGCATTTTTCCAGTCCAACATATTTATATCTTTTAATAAAAATTACTTCAATGTCACTTTTCTACTGACTGCAATTAAATTGAATTGGGAGTTTATTAAAAAGAGTCTTTAACACAAGCTAAAATAAAACAAACATAACATTAAAAATATCAGAATTATGCTTAAACAAGGAATTGGTACAGGAAAAAATTGTCCCTAAACATTCATTTTACAGTAAATAATAAACAGGTTTCATTTTTAGTTTTAAAAACTTGTATAATATGGATGTAGTCTGAATATTAAACTTAAATAGGCCTAGAGGTATACCTAACAGTGTTTAAAAAAAAAACATGTCTAACCATCTTATATCATTGAAATTACAATTAAATTGAAACCTCAGCAAACTTATGTACATGATGAAATATCTGCTAAATAATCCAATAAACATATCTTTAGTTATGGATTTAATCCCAGATCAGTTAAAATTACGTAAGTAATTTCTATAAGTCGTCTGCTTCTAGCCAATTATGGAATTATTAACCAATAAGCTTATTATGATAATTTTCTATGTTATTGAAATATTAATGTGGATTTGACTTAACCATTGTGCAGTTCTCGTTAATGTTCGTAGTCAAGTGTTATCGAACAGTCAGCAGGTCGAACACTTACCGTTATGTCATGCATTAATAATAGTATTTTATCCTGCGTCATAATCAACTTGGGTTACTCCCAAGGTACTTGATTTACATTGAAAACAAATTTAAGACATTTGGGCTGGTATAGTGTAACAGATTTTATAAATAAATAGAGATTAAAATTTCATAATTAGGCTAATTTAAATAAGTGGATTTAAGAATCTTATACAAAGTGCCTCAGAAGTCACTATTTTGAAAAATAATGGGTATTAACGAAAAACTCTTTTAAGACATGAAAATCATATTTATATCAAACTATTGCCTCAAAGATTTAGTGCTCCACCTAGTGACTATCATTGTCTCTACAGGGCTCAAAGTGATAAGTTGCTTCCCGGAAACATGCTTTCTAGCATTTGAGGTGTTATTTTCTGAACTGCATCAATATTACAAAGTTCGGCCACATCACTAATTCTTCTACCAGTCTATGCCTTAGACTTAATGAAATCCCATTTAAAGCCTTTTATCTTGCATGTTATCACAAACACTCATTCTTCCATGTTAATAATCAGTGATATGGATCTGAAATGGGAAATTTAACAATTACACAAAATTTGACATAAATTAACTACCGATAGTGTTTTGTAAATACAATATTTTTGGCTAATGCTGCATATCTTTGCAACAACATAGAATTTGATAGAGAGTGACTTTTGAGACACACTGTATATTTTCTGACTTGCTATACATTGCTTTCTGGTACTGTCAAACAGATGAACAAGATTCACTGGTAAGATGTTAAATGATATAAACTTTTGAACTAGATCATTTAAATACATTGGTACTGTTTAACCCCATGCTTTGAATGTGTGAAACGGGTCTTGTGTCATGATCGGGTATGTACAATAAGCCAACATTATGTGTTTCCCTTTCTACACTTTGTTTATGTAGTTTATCACAGAGAGAGGAGGGGGATATTCTATGACAATGCATTCTCTGAATCCAGTTTAGAAATTATAAGGTCATGGACGATTATCTCACATGCTTCATCACTCCGGTATTTACAAATAAATCCTGTAGTCCCAATTTGATAATAGTATAACATACACTTTTATACTCCAAGTGTGTTAGCCAGAATAAAGCTTATAGACATGGAAGAATTCATACAAATAAATTTAAACTTTAATGCTAAAATTCTCCCTTTTTCATCTTACTCCATGATCAATTGAAATGATTCATCAGATTTCATATGTTTTACTTACCCGTATTTGTTATATTACACACCTGAACAATAACTGATTTTGCTAATGAACTATGATATATATATATATATATATATATATATATATATATACACATTTAGTCGTTTTTCACTTATGCTCATAGTTCGACATTGCCCTTGAGATTCCCAAAGTGTGTCTGGTTTTTGGTTATTCGTACACATGCAAGTGATTTCCATTTTGTCGTTTTAGTTCAAACACTAATTTGAGCAGAATACGATGGAAAAGAAAATCCAGAAACATGTGGTGGTAACAAAGATTGATTTACATTTGTTGCGAGATATTAAAGATATGATTTAGAAGAAAATGTTGTTCCGACACATCACTGGTAACTGGGCTCGTACATTCATTTTCCAATATTGATTGCAAACATAATCTTTAACTGAGTGACAGCCAGTGCAATACATTTCTGTGTGAATAATTAAGGAATGTCTTAAATAATGGAAACTTGATAGGTTGAGCTAACTGGTTATAATTGATGATGAAATGGCAAATGATTCCAAACACTAATTGGAACTACTTTCTTGCTTTCAATTCATAACAGGTTGCTGAATTATCCATGCCTGTGCATATAAACGAATGTTAGATTAGTCGCTGCACTGCTCACTTCCACTTTGTACTGTCTCTCTGTTGTTTCTCTAAAAATATACTACTTACTGGTGATGTAATATTGTGTTATCATATCAGTTCAATTCATTAAGATTATCACCATACTATTAATATCATTGAGTTAGATTAATTATTGTCAAGTTAAGACAGTGCTTATGTGATGAGTCATAATTGACTAATATCAGGTGTACCTGGATGGTTCCCCTTTGATGATGTTAGTTGGGGAGTTCGGTGGAAATATTTTGATATTATACTTTGTTTGGTAGCATAAGCAGTGGGTAATTAAGATATGTACAGGCAGAAGAGCTGCCACTTAAGCAGATAGCTAGCTATTAGTTGACTAGAACTTATGATTGGTTATAAAGAGGGCAGGGTAACAGCTGTATTGGTGCAGCAGTGCCATGCATGAGAGAGTTCTCTGCTGGCCACGGGAAGAGCAACATATTATTGATAGCTGGGAAATAAATCATTTATACATACACGTAGGCAGTCTTCAGTGTCTGGACAATATTATTTCATGTAACACAAAACTGTACAGATATAGGATATGCTTTATGTTGAGTGTTTTATTTTATTGGTTTAACTGATAAATTGAAAATATATAGATTTATATTCGTATGATTTGTAATTTTGATCTCTGATTTCCTTAAGTATTTAGTTGTATGCTGTGTGTTGTTATGTAATTTCACTGGACAGTACTTGTAAATATCTTCTGTTAGTAAAGATGTTTGATTAAATCTACATTATTATTATTAATATAATTTTATCAGCATTATGAATCATTCTAATTGTTCCAATTAATGTCATTCTCGTTGTTTGCTCACTTGACGTGGATCTGAACCAGAATTGTGAAATCTCTAGTGTTGCATAAATGATGCTTCTGTACACCCACTTATACAAACAAAGATAGATTCAAAGTATTTACTATCTTCATATTTTCACTGGCATGTCATCATAAATGTGTGGCAATTCATGATAATGTAAAATATAAATGGTGATTTCCTAAATAATATTTTTTTACTTGGCTCCCAAATATTTTAGATTCACCCAAGACCAAAATATATAATATAATAATTGTACCTAATTTTTTTACTCAAGCAATTAACAATTTAGGTACAATTATTAGATTATATGACACTGATCATAAGGCTACAGACATGAATCTTGGTTTATAAAATGCCCACAGGAAAGATAAATCACCGTAGTTTGTACACGGCTAAAGAATGACATTCCTACTAGCCTGTGGGTCTTCTAAATTATACAGCATGACATATGGCCCACATAAATATTAAGTATTTAGTATAAATATTATGTTTTGTCCTTTAGGTATTCATTGTCTGTTGAGATAGCAGTCTATGGTGGGCTTAATTTGTGTCATAAATGTTTAGAAACACCTGCCCTCATTATGTAGAATCGCTGTCCAGTGTGTCCGTGTCTTCTTTATTTCAAAGAATCTCCTTTATTTCATGATTCTTTTTTTAGACAAATCTCCTTTTTGGGGTTAAATGTAGATTGCCTGTATTTTTATGGGCTTATTAACGGAATTCCAAAATATGGAATGTGCCACCTAGAACACATGGCAGACTTTTGAGACATCTTGTCGAAAACAATGGTGTCCAATATGATCTAATGTCTAGATTCTTATATTTTTATGATTTCATCAGTAAAAGTAATAATGAGTATACTCGTTTTTGTTTATTATTATGTAAATCATCAAGGTCTGTCGTTGCCAAAAATAGAAGGATGTTATTGTCAAACTTTAATAAAAGGGAGCTTTGTGAAAGTGAAACTCCAATGTTGCAGAAATATTTTCATTATAATGAAATCTGTAAAAATGAGGGTACTATGCTTAATGAGTTATGTCTTATCAGGGATAAACACTTTTTATTGATTTCGATATTAGAGAAATCCAGTTATTGATTGACTTGATCTCTACTGACTAAACCATGTCTAGATCGATGAATGATTATTCTGTTCTTTTTCCTCACTTTTTCTGTATTTCTACTTTATTATTACTGCTGAAAATAATTGTACAACATTGTATATACTATGTTGTTATGAAATAAACCATATATATATATATATATATATATATATATATTTTTTTTCCCCTCACAATTGATTGTGTGATTGTATTCAAGTGACTTATACCTTGAAATTAATTTCCTTCTGCAATAAAACACTCGTTTATCAGGCTGTATTGTCTATTCTCCCATTCATGTCACTTGTTTTTTTTTTCTCAAACATTTTGACTGCTGAAGGGGGTGGCCATTGCCCACTCAAACCTGCATCCAACCCCCCAGCTGTGTTCTGGCCACAAATAAAGCCTACAACTTGATATCCTTTATTTTCATTTGAAGTCTGTGGACACACTGCTGTCTGAGATATAACTATATAAGATGACGCTTGGTGTTTTCCATACCTATAGAAGTGATTCACTTTTCATTAAAATATATCTAAATGTTTATTATTGATATTATAAAAATCTTACAGCATGTTGTATTATTTTATTACATAATTATTACCGACTTATGTTAAGGATAATAGTAATATTATTAAAATATTTATAGAGACAGCGAATGTTGTAGCATATCAATATTTATCGTTTAGAGCCGCGTAACCTATAAAGATGCCAGGCTTAGAGAAAATTCTTCGTGGTATCCTCAAGTACCAAGCTACGCTACGTCCAGAAATGGTACACGAGTTTGAGAAAGTGAAGGATAATCCAGAGGTACGTTTATATTTGGTGATGTGTTATTAAAGTTTGGTATTCATTCAAAGGAGGAGATAACTTCTCAGGTGCTAATTATATTATAAAAACAATCACTGGGTTCTGTTTGTGGGTGTTTCAGATGGGTAGAGCATGAGACTATTTACCTATGGCTATGGTCATTCTGTGCGGGAGGTCGCAAGTTTGCACCTCAGCCGTGGTACTATAGTAGGGGGAGTTTTCCATCCAGCTGGCAACTGGCAAGGTTTTCTCCACCGAACATGCCATCTATGCTAAATTCTAATTTTATTTAGAATTAGTCTCCTTGGGGAAGCTATAAATTACAGACCATATGCGTCTCCCTCATTTGAGATTGCCAGCCACGTTAAAAACTACCATTTCGGCCATTATTATTATTTTTTTGATATTTTGTTTCCAATAGACGTACAACATATAATTGATGCACTTCTCCTTCTTCCGTAATGAAAGCATAGTATGAGTTTTGAATGATTTGTACACCATGAACCTTGATTTTATTGAAGTGCTGTAACATTCGTGACAATACGTCACAATTATGGATCAGTAGGTGTGCATCCGAGCCATATTGTAGTTAATGTTGTCTATTTGTAGCCCGTCGCTGTACTGTTTTCGTGTATGGACAGCCGTCTCGTGATCAGTCGTCTTCTGCAGAGTAGCGTTGGTGATATGTTTTCCATTCGTAATGCTGGAAACCTCGTACCACATCATGACTGCCTCAGCTATGACTCGGTCACCACGGAACCTGGAGCCCTCGAGCTGGGCTGTATTGTCAATAAGATCAGACACATCATGGTGTGTGGACATACGGATTGTAAGGTAAACAACGATCAGGTCTTATATTGGCTGTATCCCACATCCAGATTTGACATTCTGTAGAAATCTGTGAAAGAATAGATTTTATGTTGTTTTTCATTTGTGTATTGTGTGTTGTCATTGAATAATCATGCGGCTGTAATGTTGCCAAAGCCTGTGAATAAATATTAAGCCCATAGAAGAAAACTTCAATTGTAGAAGAAAAAAATAGTACTGGTACATAGTCTTGTTATCCCATGTTAATTAAAATTTAAATAAAAGCTGGTGAATCAGAAAGCTAGAAGGGGTGAGGAGGAGGTTATATCATACAAATTTTAATAATCGATTATGCATTGAATAAATATGATATCCTTTTTTGCGCGTATCTTGATTTATTACCTTTAAATCTTGTATGCTGTGTCCTGGAAAATAGTAATTTTGCCCTGGAAATGTCCTGGAAAATAATATTTCCTTGCCTGTGGGAACCGTGCAGTCTAACTACAACATTGTTACCATTTGAATTTTGTTATCGTGTTATCTTACATATATTTAAAGTAGTTACGACCCATATTGCATTTGACTTCCTTGTTATAAAATGTTTTACTTCTCACACCTTATTTATCACCCATCAGCTGAACAGTGGGGTGTTGTGTGGCTGTAATATTGCAACTTGGTCGTATCCCATGGCTGATATGGGTCACAAATCCGAAAGTGTGTTGCTTCAGAAAGTGTCATGATGCTGAAGTACTGTGAACGTACTTATTACAGAGTGGGTTGGCTTAGGATAGTACTAATGGAGCATCTCCTTGTTCCAGTTGGAATGTTTCCTTCAGATATCCAACATATGGTATTTTCACTAATGTTTATATTATAGTATCTTATTTATGTCTTAGATCTGTATCAGTTAATTAAGTATCACTTGAGTCACAGTTGCAGAGAACCTCTTTTTGATAAAGTCACATAAATGCTCCGACCATTTACCAACCATTTAAGACAAATAGATCAGTTATGTAAGTAACAAACATGGGGGTCAATTCCGGAATTGGAATTGATTATATAAAAAATTGAGAAATTTTGAATTGGAATTGAGAAATTTTGAATTTGAAGTTTCCTACAAAAAAATTAAAAGAAATAAATTAATATACCATTTTTACAATGTTAACACTTACATGTGGTGTTACCAATATACTGGAACCATAATGATCCAGATGGTTTGGTTTGGTTTTGGTGTTCGGGGAGAATTCCCAGGCTGTCGCTTAATCAGCACAGCTCTATGTTGGAGTGGTTGAGAAACTCCTCCCCACCACTTACGGGGTTCGAACCTGCGACCATTGGCACCAAGTGCCGGGTGCTTAACCACTAGGCCACCGGGCTCATATGTCCAGAACTTTAGTCCCTATTTATTTTAAATAATTATAGATCAGGATATAACGTGTGGCACCCACAAGTGAGCGAATTAACCATGAAAAGTTCGACGTTGATGCACCATCACAATAGCATACCTGCAGATACTATATAGAGTATTGCTATTTAATATTATATTATATTTATATATATCAGAATGCCAACTGGGCACTAATGAGCATTTCCTCAAACTGTGATACTAACCTGTCCCCAGCCTACTGTTTTAAAACTATATTAGAGATTTTTGTAAGAATCCAATTTATTTTTATATCTCAAAGGTGAATGCAATCATGGGGGGTCTGCCCCTGCTCAAACTGGACTAACTAATATATTCGTTTCAAAGCTCCTACTGGGCAGTGGAATAAAAACACACCTTTGATGATTAGAAAATATACTTTTACATGGGGATGCACCCAAGACTATGATCCACCACATGATATAATACCTCTTTAGCTAAGAGTACCTTGTGGTTATGCTTGAGCTAATTTTACCATATTAACACTTACATGTGCTGTTACTAATATACTGGAACCAAATTAATCCAGAACTTTGGTTCCTTATATATATATATATATATATATATATATATATATATAATATGCACACTAACTGTGGCACCGCACATGTGCATTTAACCAATTAAACTGGTCTGGATACTTTGGGCTCCACCCACAACATGGTGACACCACCACATAGCATGCCTGTAATATATATAGAGATATTGCTATTTAGGCATTTAGAACAGGCAAAATTTAATTAAATTAATTTATCATTTCATTTTTTAATTCAGAAATATTTCTTCCATGACAGTCCTACTTGGAATATAAACTACTCGGAGTATGTATTCCAAGTAGGTACTCGGAGTATCTAGTAATGGTAAAAAATATTAGTAAAAAAAAGTCCGGGAAAAAAACTGGAATTGGAATTTTGGAATTGAATTGATAAATTTGAGGTGGAATTGACCAAATGGAATTGACCCCATGTCTGGTAGGTAAGATATCTAAATATTCTACTGTTATGTTGTTTATTTATTTATTTCATAATTGAGGTATATTTTACAAATACAGCTTGGCTTCATTATCATGCGGTCCTGTATACTGTTAGAGGCAGATGTCTTGAGGTGGGTGCTCAGCTCCCAATTACTCGGACTGAAGATATTAAATATTTGGTGATTTTCTACAGTAAATCTGTTGAAAATACTTTCATATGATGCAGGAAAATTCAAACAACATTTTAACACTTTGTATTTATCACAATAAAAAAACATTACCAACAGCCAGTTATTATCAAGTACCGTACTTACGTGAATAAGGGGCCGGGGGTAAATATGATTTGAAATAAAAAAGTGCCCCTGTTTGATTTAGTGCCACCCCTCGAAGAAAACAAACGAAGATACACATCCCCTTGTTTGATTTATAAATATGTTGTGCATGAACACTACTATAAATGCTGTGCAAATTCTATGACATGTCTTGTTATTATTATCTTTTAATAAAAACGCAAATTTGGTACCATACGTTGACATGTTTTTGGATGGATGAACAATATTTTCAGTACGATAATCATTTATATCAGACACCAACATGCCTTAAAAACAATAAGAGCCTCTGCTTGAATAAGGGCCTGCTTGAATAACCACTGGGGAAAAACAATCATTGAAAACAATAACTGCCAGGGCCCTTATTCGCGTGAGTACGGTGTGTCAGTTAGTTTATCTGAGCTAGAGAAATCTATATTTAATTTGAGCTTAATTGCATAGTTCAACAAACGTACACTCACTTGGATGGTTTCACCTGTTCATCTGGCATCGAAAACCAAATTGTCACCAACCATCACAAGTGATTCCGCCCATAAAATAGTTCTGGTTATTTTGATGGGATTTCCAATGTAGGAATAAATATGAAGCAACATTTTGTTGGTTCCATGGCTGCATCAATATTAGGGCTATTGCCAAAATTCTTCATTCTAACAGGATTCGAATGATTCTGTTGTGTCATCTGGATAAAAATACAAAAGAAAAAGTATTGATTGGTTATTGACTTATTCTCATATTCTCAAATGGAGAAAATATGTGGATAAATGGCTTTGCAAAAAGTTGTATGGTATCACACCCCTCCCTCCACCGCTAACGAATATAAACCATTGTTATTTGTGGTCCACTTAGAACATGATTTACATCCATGTACCTCAGACACTGCGTAAGAACGGAGCTAGACTCTGCTCGTTATCTAACAGAATTTAATATATACTGGTGAGAAATTCAAGATGCTGAACTATTTGATCTATGTAATATATTTTTAAAGATTGTACGTTTTCGCTTGTTTTCATACTTGGTTCTGACTGATATGCTGACACAATCTGTGCTTATGTTACATGAAATTCTGATACTAGGCTGAATCATATACTGACTAGGCAGTGCCACTGTTTGACTTTTCTTAGGGTTAGTTTCCTTTCCACCAATTTTCTAATTTTCATCCCTTTCTATTTAAATTTGGGCATTCCTATAACACAGTCCTTAGAGGACTGTAATACATACTTACTAACTCCTATAGCACAATCCTTAGAGGACTGTAATACATACTTACTAACTCCTATAGCACAATCCTTAGAGGACTGTAATACATATTTACTAACTCCTATAGCACAGTCCTTAGAAGATTGTAATGCATACTTACTAACTCCTATTACACAATCCTTAGAGGACTCTAACACATACCTACTGACTGCTGTATCACAGTTTTTAGAGGACTGTGCTGCATAACTGCTAACTCATATTTGAGTTAGTAGTATATTTAATCAGGTAATTGCCTCTGGGCTGTATGTTCCAGATGTAATCAGTGATGAGGCTGAAGAGATAATTCACTCACTTCCATAATTTCATTTGAGTGCAACTCATGGATTTGCTTCCTTTTATTTCAGGCAATGAACTTGTTGTTCAGCATCAAGGACAAGATGGCTGACCACAGTGGTACGCCACTTGTACTCTGGATGAAGAAACATGGTCAGCGTACTGTGGACAAATACAATGCATGGAAGGAGGGAGGCGGGAAATCGGCCATTATATTCCAGGCTGAGAGTGCAGACAAGCTGTTTGAAGCATATATTGATCCGGAGAATCAGTTTGCCGAAGTTGACAAGTTTTCTCAGGTTGGTGCTCCCTAATGTCTCCACAAATGCTGGTGTTATCGATGTTTGTAGGTTAATTCCTCTTTCATTAATAGGCTTATACAGAATCTTAGCCAGGGTTTATAAAATTAATTATAGGTAATATTTAAATTATAAGCAATAATCCATGCCATCAAATTTGCCACCTAACCATAAAAACTAATGACTTGGCTGAGAAATTGAGTATTTTTCCAAGGAGAGTGGAAAATATTGGTATTGGATACTGTACTGGGAATTATTGAGAGAAATACTAGGAATTAAAATTAATAACCTAATAAATTGATCCTGTCATTGCGACCAAAATGCTACCCATATCTTAACCTAACCAATACAATATCCAGTGAGTGCTCCTTTTCCTTTGCAATTAGTAGAATGCATATTCACAAAATGTTATGTCGTCTAACCCAAACTTCAAAACAGACTAGGCATGTTTAAAGCTGCTAAGCTTGTCACATTATAACATACCGTAGGTCCCAGCCATTAAGCTGAGACTAATGGCCAGTGCTATTTCAGTGTCAAGAAATCCAGTCATCGGGAGAAATAATTTCAGTGTGTTAGCAGCCATCTAGACTCTTAAGTCTAGATCTAGATGTAAACGGACATCAAACATCATTTTGATTTAAACTCATGCAGTCAA
Organism: Paralvinella palmiformis; assembly: GCA_025642065.1. Classification (NCBI taxonomy): domain Eukaryota; kingdom Metazoa; phylum Annelida; class Polychaeta; order Terebellida; family Alvinellidae; genus Paralvinella; species Paralvinella palmiformis. The sequence continues at coordinate 186,315 of JAODUP010000554.1, forward strand.
AATAGAAGTGAAACAAGTTGATGATAATTATACTTGGTTTTATAATGAAAATCAATATTTATATGTAGAATTATCTGATTTTTGTAATTATGGATAAATGTTGTTGGACTCAGTAGCACATTTCACGACTTTCGAAGGCAGCGTCAGTAACAAGACAACTTTATCCAAGACTTTCCATACCCAAGAGCGTTGTATCTAATTTGTTTGGTGGTATGGACATTAGGATGCCTCCATATACATAGATATATATTGTCTGAGGCATATTTATACTAATGACGGGATAATTACTGATTAATTAATTTATTTTCAATAGAGAGTTAGTTACTAACTGACTGCATATACCAGTAATTTACATTGTCTCGGTTATTGCCGCGTTAGTGACCAAAACGTACCATCAAAGGCTCAGTAGTAATTTACAATATGTCTAATTATTTCTAAGTCATTGACTTCATATGTTTAATCACACCGTTAATTTAAGGTTGAGGTCCCACATATGCGTTAACAGTTCGTGTAAACAATCGTTATATAATTAGCCTTGATCTATTGACAGTATACAAAACGCATTGGTACAAATAACGAATTATGAAGACAAAACTATTTCCTGTGTTCAAAATGTCACCTGGAAAAACTGCAGGGAAAAATTGTGATATTCAGGTCTAAAAACGACCTCTCTGTCCGAAATATTATCACAAGACCAAATTAGCATTTCATATTTTATTACCTTCTAGTTCTAATATGATGTGTATTTGGAATTTGTGAGGGCTCGAGGCAACAACCGATGGTGACAATAAATTATTAAATCAGTTGTTACAGTCGGATATTGTATGATTTCCAAAGCAGCTAATGTATCGAATTGAATTGTAACACCCCCACATATTAGTAAGATGGACATTGTGGTTGCCAGTATGATCATAATTGTCATTTTATCACCTAGACAGGCAGATGTTACAGGGTTCGCACAGGTCATTGAATTTGAAAACCTCAAAAGTCATGGAATTTGAAAATTTGGATTCCAGGCCTGGAAAATCCTGGAATTTTTGTAGAGGTCCTTAAAAGTCCTGGAATTTGGACATTCATGATTATAAATTTTATATAGATCTATATGTCATTACACTTCTTTCTAAATGTCGAGTCAGTGTTTGTGTTAGTTATATATACACATCCACTGTGCATTAAGAGTTCATGAATTCGTTGAAAAGGTCCTGGAATTTGATATTGGAAGGTCATTGTAAGTCATGGAATTTGAGATGTCAAAATGTGAATGAAACCTTGTGTTAGAACCTAATGCTGAATAGTCTGTTATTTAATGTCAAACAAATAGGTGTTAGTAACACTACGTAATTATTGGCTGTATAGACCTGTTTGTTCAATGAAGCTTTCGTGTTTTAGGAGAGCCACGTGGGTACGGTGAACCATAGTGGTACATGTAGGATTTTGGGAGGTTAATTACCATGAATTAACAAGATCCAGAAGACATTCGTCAGTTTTCCATTCATCAAGATGTACATGTTCATCAATAATAAGTCACTAATTGTGAACAACAGGGTGAAAAAATAGGTTAATTGTTGGAAGGTTAAAGGTGAATTATGGTTGTTTTGTATGAGTAGCTTGGGATATCTGTAGAACAGTAATTGGAAAACTGCACTGGAAACCAAGGCTAAAGAGGGCGCCTGTGTGGTCTAACTGGTAGCGTGTTGGACCACAGATGATTACCACCCGTGTTCAAATCTCAGCGTGGGCATATCTGAAGGGTGTTTCATCTTTGACTTTGCTTCATTACCTTTGGAGGTTGCTCGGCCCATTTAGCCTACCGTGTACACAAAAGTGGCCATCAAACATCAATCACCATCATCATCACTCCAAGGCTAAACAAACCACTCACTTACTTATTATGAACACCAAATAATTGTTTCACTCAGAAAATCCACTAGAAGACCAATTGAAAATATGCACAAGACTTTTGTTACTTAGGTATCTAATAATAATATCCCAAATTTAAGAGTGAAATATGGTAAATTACAAATATCAATTAAAATACTATTGTTGTCAATCTTATACCTTACAAGAGTAACTGTGTTTGTTAGATTCTTTTTTGAAGAAAGGTGGACGTATCATTGCAGATGTCATTGGACATTATAAACATCAGGATTCACGATGAGACAGTACGTCCTGATTTATGCACACAGTCATATTTAAAGAAGCTTGTTTTTATCTGTTTTATATTAGTCTGTATTGGAAGCTATGCAGTATATATTGAATCTTCAGTATCAAACTGCTTATCTCAGTGGGCATATGGTGCTTATGTGGTCATACTGGTTACATTGTGACCACATATCTGTAGCATTTGGGTTCAAATTCTGGCATCGCTATCACTGAAAGTTGTTTCATCCATCACTTCAACACATTACCTTTGGAGATACGTGGTTCTCTGGTAGTGCATCAGTTACAGCATGGCACTGGAAACATCCACGTTGTGGGTTCCAGTCTGACCCATACTTGTGTTTTGGGGATGTTTCTCTAACTCTAAGCAGTCTCGCCTCAACTATATATGTCCCAAGTGTTACGAAGCTAAACAACCCAACCAAATTTCACATTTTAATTTGAAAAGCCGTAAGCTGCAAGCCAACACTGAAGGCAAACTGCTGCCCCTCAACTCTATTATTAGGCAATTTTTAAAGTTCATTAGTTTCAGTCGAATTCCCTCGTGATACCACCAAACTACCATCTGTTTGGTCTTCTGCATTTAAGGGTGGATGCTGTCATAGTCCAAAGGATAGAGTGCTGTGCTGCAAATCTCTTTCCTCTATTTTGAAATCGCCCCTTTGGTCATACATCCAATGCAGATGTTTAACACATCATCAGTGGTTTAACACATCATCAGAGGTTTAACACATCATTCGCATCCATCCTCATTCACTCACTTTACATTTATGAACTCTTACTACTGGAGTGGTTTTGGGAATCTCATCTCTGCTCATGGGACGTGTATATTTCCTTTCTTGGCTTTTGTTATAAAGTGTGTCTATTTGCCAGTAAGCTCTGTCACCCTTGTCTCCCACTTTTTGTGACACCCACCCCTAGTTATGGCTTAAGACACAAAGAGTATCTTTAGTATCATGATGCAGTGGATCAGGTCAGCTGTTTGGGTGAGTGCACGCTCGTGAATGCTTCCGTTTTATGGCCACTTTTGTACACATGGTAGGCTAAATGGGCCGAGTGACCTCAAAATGTAATGAGGCGAAGTGAAAGATGAAACGCCCTTCTGACATAGCCCGGCCGGGGTTTGAACCCAGGTGCTGTAGATTCATGGCCAACTGCACTACCAGCTAGGCCATGGAGGTGGTGCAGTTCATAGACAGGTGCACTGCAGATGTTAGGGATCAAATTCCAGTGTACTTTGACTCAGCTAGATATTTCATCCTCTAATAAAAGCCTTTAACCTGATCATCTCCGTGATTGCTGACTTATTAGTTGGCCCACTGATATGGCTGTATGTACTGATCAAATCTCATCATCTTGTCAGTAGTTTAATTCCAAACATGAAAATGGGTTTTACCAGTCAGCAAAACACATGGAGTTTGTATCGTTAACAACATTCCATTTACGTAGTTTATTCTTCATTTCACTAGGTTGCCAGCTAGCGCTTCATTGTAAAGTACTGTATTGTACATTTATTTTCAGATCAATACGTTGCAGCAGCTTCAGAATATTGCCAGCCATCCCATAATACATGACAAGATAGCGAACGATGAGGTTCGTTTGAATGCACTTTGGTTCGACATCTACAAGGGTAACTTCTTTATGTTCAGCCGGTCTCGGAAACAGTTTATTCCCGTCACTGAGGAGTCTTACGATCACCTGTTTGAGGATGGCAAATAATTACCACATCAGGTAAATCGGAGAGATAATTCTGGATTTTGCTGGACTACGACAAACGTTTTCGGAATATTTTAATTGCTGCTGCAACTTAGGGTGTACATATGCAAGCTCTTTGTTAAACATTTGGTGTCAGAAAACTGTGGCATTGTAATTATGACTAGGAATTAGATCAAACTGATGATATGCTTGGCTATGTGATTGTAATTTGTATAATTTTAGATTTTTTGGTTTATGTGCAGTTTTAATTATTTTTGAATCGGATAGTTTGGACCAGTGAATTGTCATCTTGGCAAAATGAGAACTGGTGATATTTACTGACCACCTCATGTCTACATGTTAACTGATGTGTGTGTACCTATTTATTATAGAAACTAGACTAGGTGATAGATGGTTGTTAAGCGAATTAATTAAAATAATTTTTTGTGTTTCGCTGGCACCTGCGGTACAATAGTTAATGTTATGTTATCATATGTTAGAGATGTAATGTACTAATGCATAGCCAGATGTGTTCCAAATATATGCTTCTGGGACGTAGCATAGGGTCTGTATTGTATGTGGGCATTTAAGAACTAATAATAATAATATACAAAGTTTATATAGCGCCCTATATAACCTGTAAGGTTACTCTAAGGTGCTTGAAGTTGTTTCAATGCACCGTCTTTGTATTAGTTACTGCAGGAATACCATGATTTAAATGTGTCATGATGATCATACAAGAAATTAGGAATGTGCTTTAGTAATGTTGACAAGGAATATACATGTATAATGTTTATAAATGGAATTTGTTACCTTTCTTGAATATGTTTTTGTTATTTTGTAAGAATTGGTTGTTTTATTTCAGTATTTATTTCTGACAAGACTTGGTTATTTTGTGTGATTGTAATCTTTTGTATATTTATTTTTATTATATTTCTTACCAGTAGGTGATGTAGGGAATTATTATTATTGTATGGGCTCATAAATAGCAATCAATGTTTTCACGAGAATACCAGAAAATACACAATTAAGAAGACGCCTTCTCATAGAATGATAAAACCATTATATCATCCAACACTAAAATAAAAGATCGGGGAAACCCGGACCTTTTAACTTTCGATGTCTGGTAATATGTTCGTATGCTTGAAGTAACTAAAATAACCTACTGCTGTGTATTGCTGTTTGATCTTGATTTACTCTCTCATCACGTTGATATCGCCGGATCTGCTGTAGTTAGAGACGGTTAGCTGCTGTGAACTATTGACGGCTTGTTTATGTTACAGCCTGTAATATGTTGAGCAATAATTAGCTGATACTGTAGCGAATGAATGAATATCTTTATTGCATATCAGTCGGACTCGTTTTTTGGTATGTGCAATCACACGTACATTGCACGCAGACTGTACGTCCTCTCTTTCCTTAGCTGGAGTTGTTCACTCATTAGATGACCAAAAAGGAGACAGTGCGAATGCATCTAATTAACCAATTTCAGAGTATTGTTTATTATGCATTCTTTATTATGCAGATAACCAAAAGTTTGTTTACGTTTTTGTTTATTGTTGCTATAAGGGTTACTTGTTATAATTATGCTCTGTATATTTGGAAATATTAATTAATTTATCAGATTACTAATTATGTCTGCTCTGTATATCTGGAAGTAGCAATTTGGTTATATTATTGTAATAACATTTATATGCAAAATATGAATGAATGCATATGCTTAGCATAAGCACATAATCTGTTTATATCTAAATGTAAAGGCTTATATAGTTAATTAATATGATTAACAGTTGTTTTTAAATTATATCCTTTCATTTATATTGGTTTGTGTGCGTAGGTCTGCTAAAGTGAAATTCCCTCTTTTGTTTCACCGTGTCTGTGTCACTCAGCGTGAGGATTAATAGTGTAAAAACCTGAATATATGACAGTTATTGTTAATTAATTAATGAATGGAAAATCAGAAAAGCTTCCAAGTTAAATAAAACCTGAATTTACCAAACCAGGTGAAAAAAATGTACGATCTAGACATATGCAGGAAACCTATCAACAGGTTTGGTTAAATAAGTTGAAACGGGTTGTAGACTGGGCCACTTTATGTGCTGCAAATAACTGAAAGGTCACTGAAAACCCATTTTACTGCAATTGTAGTACAGGCTGACCGATAAGTTGCTTTACCGTTTAAATACTGTTCAATCACCAAATAGTAAAATGATTTATGGATCATCCTGTACAAATAAAACTCTCTCTATATATATATATATATATATATATACTAATTAAGGTTATTTCATGGGTTCCAGAGAATCAGGGAATGCTGTTAATTATTAACTAAATATGTCTGTTCTTAGAAAGTGTATATAATATAAATGATAACAATGATGTGTTGTAATATCTGTCATACACACATACAATGATGTATCTGAAGATATAATTGTATGCCAGTATTTTAGGAAATAAATTCTTTACCTGCTAGAAGGTATGCTTATTTTTAATGGATTTAGGTTATATTTAACACACACACACACACTTTTAATAATCAATATTTAACTGAAGCAGGCATAAGATCTGTTAAGAACATCTAGATATGAAAGGCTATTATAATATAAAATTAGGTAAAATAATATTAATTAAATATTTATATCTCATAATAAATCTCATCTTATAAAAGAGCTACCGGTAAATGCTTAATTCTGATGTTCACTAATTATTAACAGAACTTTGTCAAAAACCTTTTTGTCATACATATACATATATATGTGCACTTGGATATTTCAGTGAAATCCAAATACCATGAATCAGTTTGTCTGTAAATGACAACAGGTAATAAAATATAATTGTTTGTGTTCAAATAACAGCTACAGTTAATGTGCTACATTCTCCTGGACCTATGATAGCCTAATTTTTGTAATTTGATTTTTACAATATAGATTGATTAAATATATTTATTTAATATGCAAATTAATTAAGAGTATTAATTTATAATATTTTAATTACACTGATATTAATATATACCAAGTAAAAATCATAACACAAAATTTTGGCATTTTACTCACAAATTATACACAATAACAAGAGGACCAAATTATGGAAGGGATATCACTTTACACAAATTAGACACAAAATAGGACTCTAAAGAGAAACACCTATTTCATTTAAAAAATCATCATCTAAAAGGTTACGCATCAGTTACCATGTTACCTGTGTTTTCCAATTTATTTGAAAGAATTATATATGTCTATATGATAAACTGAGGAAAATTTAGATAGAAAAAATGCACTTTATAAACACCAATATGAACTGCGTCCCAAACATTCCCATCATTTATCCTGTTATTTATCTCTTCAATCATAGTCTTCTGTGTCCAAACCAGAAGTGGGGTCAATTCCGTTTTGTCAATTCCAATTCCACTTGGTCAATTCCACATCAAATTTATCAATTCCAATTCCATTTTTACCTACTCTTTTTTAGGTACTACTTTTTATGACGAGTAGACACTCCGAGTACCTACTTGGAATACCTAGTCTGAGTAGTTTATATTTCAAGTAGGATTGTCATGGAAGAAATATTTCTGAATTAAAAGGTAAATTAATTTGTGAATAAATTTTTTTGTAGCTAACTTCAATTTTGATTCCAAATTTATCAATTCCAATTGAATTGACCCTATGTCTGGTCCAAACATGATCCGGAATTCACTCCGGCCATTCTCTGAGATTTTTCAGTTTATGTGATAAATCATGACATATTACTAAGAAAACTGAACAATTATGGGATTCACGGAATAATGTATGACTGGTTTAGAAGCTATCTAGCTAACTGACAACAATTCGTTGAGATTGATGGTCATGTTCATGGTCCATTTCCGTGTTTGACATTTTTTGTGACATTGGCACCACCCGTCAGCAGAGATTTGTTACTTTCAATCATGGAAGTTAACAATACTTCTACCCTCATTATCTGAACAAACTCCCTACCAATGTTCTTTTGATTGACTTGTGATTTCTCTAGTTTATAAAGATATCTTTTAATCCCTACATTAATTTTTTTGGTAAATCAAATTTAACCTATGAACAAACAAACAAATGCATTAAACATAAAACTGAATGAAGTATGGCTTCACTCCCTTGTTCATTGTGACACTTCCACCTGACGTGGTCTAGCAGTAGCGTGTTGGACCACAGATCATTACCATGCACCTGTGTTCTAATCTCGGCGTGGGCATATCTGAAGGTTGTTTTGTCTTTGACTTCACCTCATTACCTTAGCAGGTTGCTTGTCTCATTTAGCCTACCTTGTGCACAAAAGTGGCTGTAAAACATCAATCACCATCGTCACCTGACCTGCTTGATGCATAATGAAGATATGCTGAAACCGATGCTCAGATTTGATCTTCTATACTGGAACCTAACAGGTTTCTGAGCTCTACATCTGTAAGAATTTACAACTTTTTAGCATTATATACCCCTTTCTTGCTCAAGCAGCTAACCTTTACTGGGTATTCACATTTTTTCACAAAATAATTGGTATTCACTATTAAAATATTATGCCATATCATATTTTGTAGGTCGGTCTTTGGTGTGTTTAACATATATTGCATGTTCCCTGATTTTTTTTTGGGGGGGGCTAAATCATAATTAACTTTTTATGTATGGGTCTATGATAATACTGTAAAAAGTATGGTAGATAATCATTATCTACCATAAAATATCTAGCAGTTATTTGATTTAAATCATTATTTAAATCACTGCAAAGTATTTTGAAATCGCATTATAATTTTTGGCTACTTTGAGAATATTTGTGTTGACTGCTATGTATGAAAGTGCAGACGATTAATTGCTCCACACCCCTAGCCATGTACTACTAATCCACCATAACATAATAATAATCCACTAGACCTTTCAGAATTATAATATCAAAGTGGGTTAAGTTTTATCTTATCTCGGAGTACATTGCACAACAACAAACCATCAGAAAATTATGAAAAAATCCTTCTCTGGAATTGAAAGACATAAAACCAAGGGATACCATTTTAACTCAAAAGTTTTCCGATTACATTAGATTGTAGTATTTGTTGTCCTGTATTATCGGTGGCCAGTTGTTTTGGCGCCATTACCAGTTCTTGGCCCGAAAAGGTCATTTCATCGCCTATATGAGAAGTTGTTTCATCATCAGCTAAAAGTTGTTTCATCGGCAACTAAAAGTTGTCTCATTATCAACCAAAGTCGTAGCACCGATAATTTACAGATAACTATCAATTAACAGGAATGGGACTTAATAAAGGAAGCAGAAATGAAAATTGCACAGACTATAGTCATAAACAATATACAATAAATTGACACAAATAGTTCCATAAAACCGGCTGTTGACACACTACAATATATGAATATTATACATGCGTATATGTTAGACATATTTTCTGAATACCTTGTGCCGGTGAAAGAGATATATACTGTAGAAATGAATTAACTTCTATGATTTTCCACATTCAACTAATCAGCTAAAACTGTTAATTTACTTTGATTTGCCGTTCTATGTTTTGAGAAATTATGAAAAAGTAATTGAAATATAAAACTTAAAGTGTTGGTGGAAATAAAGTTCTAGTTTTTAAATTAGTTTTAATGTCATTTTATATATACTTTATTATCATATAATATATTTTAATATAATTCAATATGTATTAATAAACTATATATATATATATATATATGTTCTAGATGGCGTCGAAATCAACAAGATCTAGATCTTTCAGCAGGCGATGAAGCCACTTCTAATTTGCGACGAAACGACCTTTCTTTTGGCGACGAATTGGAACGACCTGTTACAGTATTATCGCTCAAGAGTTCAACTTTAGCTTGTCCTTACAGCTGATTTTGTAATTTTTCCTATTGTATAAGAGTAGCATTTTCATTTAAATCATAACATTTATAACATTGTAATATACTCACAGAATACAGTTTCTAGCCGATTTCCATTTCAAAACAACTTGGCTATTTTATTATAACGTTCCCTCTGAAATTCTATCTGAACGTCGTAATTTTTTACTCCACTTCTGATAAACATATTTCATAATAAAAAACTTAGATGAATAAATGAACAGGCTCCAAAACTGCATACATAAAGGTCTTAATCAGCCAAAAAGTTGAAAGGTACGATTCGGTTAGGACTGATGTCACAATCGGTTTTGGTTCGATTAAAGCAATATCCTAATCGGCCTACATTATGTTCGAGACTAAATATCCAATCAGTTTTTGACATCGTTTTAACAAATCATGTGATTTACTGTGTGCGAAAATTGTTCCGTTCCAATGTAGAGGAAGTTTAAGTGAAATTTACCATGTCGGTAACTGAGGGACAGTTTGTTTATGATCTGCCGATAATTCCTACAGATCTGAGACCAGAAGAGACGGTACACCAGATATGTGACGCGTTACAATATTTAAAAAATGTTTCAAAAGACGTGTTCGATCGTCTCAACCTCCGGATTTCAGAAAACAGGGACAAATTAGTTGACATCAATAGCCGTATCAAGCACGGCCACGGCGAAAATAGATGCTCTGAAAGGAGTGAACAAAGCTACGAGGGTATTTTCTAGTGCAAAGTATCCTGGATCAAGCGGCGATGCATTCTACAGCCGGATATACGGATCCGGGACCAGCGTTAATCTGGAGAGATCGGAGATTAAAATTCAATCGAAACACGTTCAAGTTACAGATGAAGTGCTTCGAGATAAACTAAAGTCATTTGACACGCCGATGCATTTAAACGTCGCTGTCAAGAAGAATCTTGACCACGGCGAAGGTTTGGGAAGACTGCCACAGAATATATCTTCCGTCACTTCTCTTCTTCTATTCAATACGTCGGAGAATCCCTACAAGAAATATGTTATACTAGATCCACTTGGAGTCGTGACCAAGACGAGGAAGGAGGAGGAAGATGAGGGAATTCCGGATGCACCGAAAACGATATTGCAGCGGGAGGAGATGCATCGCCAAACGATGGAAAACTACTCCTACATGCCGGGCATGGGAGATGTTCCAGAAATAGCTGTTCCTGACTTTTTGCCTGATCTTGTTGGTGTTGCAGATGATTTGTCATACAGTGCTGACCTTGGGCCTTCCATAGCGCCATCAGTTCCAACTGGAACCATACCAGAATTGCCAGAGTTCACCCATAGTGATGCCTTACCTGTAGGACCGATGTCAATCAAGGATGGTAATCCTGCTCCACCTGAAGCCCCAGCAGCTCCACCTGTTGTCGCTAGTCCTATAGCAGCACCACCACCGCCTCCACCACCACCTCCACCACCACCAGCCATTCCAACATCACCACCACCTCCACCACCCCCACCTGCAGATGTTCCTCCTCCTCCACCACCGCCATCAGATGCAAAAAAAACATGTGCAGTCATTCCATCATCAGATTCAAGTCGTGCCAGTTTACTCGAGTCCATTAGACAAGCTGGCGGTGTTGGTAAAGCGAAGTTAAAGAGTGCCAAGGAACGAAAACTTGCGCTCAAGAAACAAAAACAAGAGGAAAAGAACCACAGTAAGCTGCCCGATACCCAAGCTGTTGGTGGCGGTAATCTGATGAGTGATCTAACTGCAAAACTTCTGCTTCGTCGCAAGGGCATATCCGGCACAGTCAAAACTGGTGAGAATGCTGCTGACTCAAACAGGCCAATGCCTGATAGATTATCAAAGGACACTGCCATGAACAGAATTTCAGCCATGATTCCCCCACCCAGTGGGAATAAAACTTCACACGATGAGGAAGATTGGAAATGAACTAAACCAGAAGAGTCGACATTTGTAGTCATTTGTGAAATTTGAATGAATCCATATTTATCAGTGAGATGAGATATATGCGGGTTTTCAGTACTTATTATTTGTGGGTGCACATTATTTGCACGTCTCAGTTTAATTCATTGGTGCAATGACATGTAGATTTAATCATACACCTTTAAAGGATTGCTTGCCATGTTGTGATTTGTTGAACATCACATGTATCATGCTAGCTTTGGATAAACAATTGTCATAATTAATATCACTCTGAAGCATGCAAAACATATGTGCCAAGAAAAAGACAACAGGTTCATGCATGAATTTGTAAAATAACATTTGCATTTTTTGGGGATGGGTATGAACATTAATTGTTCTCCCTTTTTTTAAACACAGGTTAATAATTAGAGGTGACTTGTTTTTAAAGAAATAATCTTTCAACGGCAAGTGGCTATGTATTTTTAATGTGTGTATCACATTATATCAGCAGTAATAAGTACAAAGGGTTAAAGAAAAGTGTGACTTGTTAATGCAAATTGCCTTACTTATAAAAGTAAACTTGTTGATATGTGTGTGTGGGTCTGGGTCAAAGTTCACATTATGTGTTCCATCAAATAATATACATAATAATTTTCAGATTGTAATTATGATGAATAAACGATTGAGTTTGTGGGTGTGTAAATATAGAAAACAGTATAACTGAAAGAAAGAGTAACATGCTATATCCGGGTTGTCTTTATCCCTCGCAGATAATGATTTATCCCCTGCTATGGGGAGAGATAATTATCTGCCGGATGAGTTTATTTTAAGGTTCAGCACCATAACAATATGCAAACCAGAGTACTTTCATGCACTTGTACTGGGATACAATTAATTATTAATTGATTCATCTGTTTAACAAAATAGTTCTAAGAAAAATAACAAATATTCAGGATTTAATTGGTTTATTATATCACATTTGGCACATGGGGCTGTATGGTTTTGTGTATGAAATTTGTGGTATTAGATCATGTTTACATGCACATTACACAGATGTGAAACAAAACGATGCAGATACTTCCCTGTAATAACAATCACATACCACTCACACACTGCTGCATTCATACATGTGGTTATTACTGCAGACTACATGATGAGTATTCAAGGATGACCAGACATATCATCACCCTCCTCATAGTTGATTGGGTATTTGATAGTGTTGTATTGACCTGAGTGTTGCATAAAAAGCAGTCATAATCAAATTTAATCAGCAGTATAATGTATACCACTGCACAGATACCAGAAATAAATAATCTTAATCTTTTATATCACGATCTTAAGCGTGATGAATTATTGCCACAGAATTTCAATAAGTATCTGACATGTACAACAGTTTTTTTAACGAGATTTTTAATTAAATAACTTATTTATAAATATAATAGTTTTAAACTGTTAATTGGGTATTTTCATGGCAAATTTACTTTCTCCCCTTTCTGCTATCTTTCCCATAGTAGAAAGAATTTCTGCTGTATCAGCAGAAACTGGGTAATTACCATGGGTTTTCCCATGAAAGGTGAGAAACCTGCCAACCTTGTGCTATATATTTATATCTGTTATTTGATCCTCTATTTAAGAGCACCAGTTATTGTATTCACGTGCTATCAGTTTATCATTTTACCCAATGAAAAGCAATAACCAGCCTAAATTAATTACTGATAGAACATTATGTAATTAAATATCTGCATATAAATAAAAAGGTAAACAAACAACATTCGGCTTGATATTTATCAAAATAAACTTATAAAACAAAAACGCTTGATACGAATATTATTGCTCATTCTACAGCTGTCATTTAAAACGAATCCTATTAGTAATATAGGTGGCCCAGACCAGATTCACAGCACCAACTCCACAATAACCAACATTCCTCATAGTTCATTATATAACATGACACTGACGCTTACCCCAACATGACACTGGTGTTGTTCAGTATTTTTACCTCTGTTCGAATAATTGAACAAGACCAATTATTTGAAAGAGGCCACCTAGGTGATGTCCTCTTCAGTCTCTACAGAACTAAGGGTAAATTTTCAACAATCTAGACACGTTCAGTTATCATTCTGATTCTCTCCCCCTAAAATTTTTAGTATCTTAGCTTATTGGAAATAATGAAAGGTGAAATCGGCCCATGGCTGAGATATCAACAAGGTGGTTTCCGCCCCAAAAGGTCATGCGTTGATCAGATTGCAACCAGGGTTGGGGTAATCGGTAATAATAATCAATTGTAACCGATTACATGATCTCAGGAAATCGTAATTGTAACTGCCATTTCCAAATGCAATGTAATCATATTCGATTACATTATAAATGTAATTGTAATCACCATTACACAAGAAGTTTGATTATTTACCATATTATATCATGTCAGTTGCCTGATTGGACTTAAAACTCCCCCTACTATAATATCACGGCCCGGATCCGAATCTCCGGCCTCCCGAACAGCATGAACCATGGGTACAGAAGTCCCACGCTCTTACCCACTAGTCCATAGGGGCGGTCTGATCTTGGTATGTGTAGGGATCTTTCTGGAGAAGTGGGGTTATGATGTCTGGGAGGAATGTTGATTTTCTTATGAGCAATGCTGCTCGGTGATGGTCTGGAAGTTGGTAGTCTTCCGGGCGGAGAAGACCTTTTAGTATTCTTCGGTGTTTCGGGTAGGTTGGGCAGTTGAGCAGATAATGTATCGGGTCTTACACTTGTCGGCATAGTGTTGCGGGTGACGGGCCGGTGAAGTTCCGTGGTTAAGGTCCAGAAAACCCATTGACGGACTACTGTCATATTTATACAGATGATGATTTGTTAGTTTATTTGTTCTATGAACATGAACGGAAAATGTGTTGAAAAACTGCTTCAGATGTTGCTGCTATTATAAGTCATATAAACAGGAATTTCAAATGAACTCGTGTTGTTTTTACACGTTTAAGCCCAAGCTAGTCACACAGCTAGCAATCGCACATTGCTTCTTTCTGACACCGTCGTTTTGACCCCAGCTGCAAGCAATCTTGATTAGCCAGCAGTGGGATGTCAAGCAGCCAATTAAATTAACACATGCGATAGTGATCATCAACGAGGCTACACTTTGGCCCCCCAATCGACATACATGGGCATTAGACGGAGATCAAAGTTCGAAGTACGGAGTTGGGAGGTGGCCGAGTTATAGAAGAAAAATATAATTTAAAGCATAGCAATAATTTAAGACTGTGGAAAGTGGTCCATTTATAAATGTATATCTGGTAAATCACGGAGCGACAATGGAAATATCTGGGCTATTCTTTACAAGTTTTCGATTAAAATAATTATTTACTATGATAATATTCTATATTATTCAGAACATATCCATCGCATCCACATTTTACTAACGATGTACCATTGATTTCTGTTCAGCTCCCTGCTTTAACTCAATTTGTGCATCTCATATTTTAGACAATGAATGTAGAATTTGTTTACAAATGTGTTTGTGTGTATCTTAATTTTGTTCTCGTAAGTCTATATTCAGTTTTATCTCCATGTTTCTATCATACGATAAGTAATGTTGAGTGAAATATATTTTAAATCTAACAGTGATTGCAATTCAAATACAGTGATATAAGTTGATGGATTTTCCAATAGAGATCCCAGATATTATATGATGCATACTATTTTGACGGAATACAGTAAAAGCGTGTGTAAGGATGGAGTTATTCCAGAATAAATCCCAAGCCACCAGCTTCGTTTGGTTGAAGAGTTAGAATTTCTTGCTGAGTATGAATGAACACTTGGCTTCTGATTATATATGAAACTTAGTCGTGCTTTATTATATCTAAAATTAATATTTTTATGGCCAGACATGAACATCTACTTTCTTTTCATATAAGAACTAGCCTCGATCCAAACAGATCTGTTGATTTTTACATCAACAACCAGACCTTTAATGATTAATACCATTCTTTCATTTGACACTGTATCTATGCTCATTTTGCGTACACTTTCAGCTCAAACCATATTAATCTTCTTTAAATCTAGCTTAGTGATTGTGGAAGTCATTTAGAAAAGATATCAAAGGAGCCTTCATAGTCAAATATCCGCAAAATTCAGCAACCAGTAAATTATACTTTTTATAGAAACACATTGATCTATTCAACTAAAATCTTTAAGCATCCTTAATACTGTTGCAGTGATTGAATATCCTCCAAATGAATACAGCTTGTGCAGGATAATGTCTTCGTTCCTCGTAACTGGAAGGTTTCCAGTCAAGCGCTCTATCCACTGTATTATTGGAGAATGTACTGCTAATTGGCAGAAGAAATATGCAAGTTACAATAGCCTGGATAAATAGAGTAACTGTGACAACCGTAGGTCAATAACAACAGTCTCCCGTGCCATCTGGTGAAGACAGCCGAAAACAAGTTAGAACGCTCCATTTTCATATACGAGGCCGGATTGTACATATTAAAAAGTGTTACCTATCACCTGTAACGCAAACACCCGCAAGTGATGTAATTAACACATGCGTGATGATGAGATAAATAAGTCAACTGGATGTAGGACATGAAGCAAGAGTGTAATTTAACAGGACAATTTACTATCTATATCAATTGAACTAATCACTGCTGATACGCCGCCGTCAGGCTAAGAAGATGCTGTGTTGGAATGCGTGTTCAGGTGGTGAACGTCATTAGTCGACGATAAATTGCACGAAGAACAGGAAAGAAAAAGCAGCGGTACTACGTCTTCTTTCGGTTTCCATAATGTAACATGATCAGGTAATAATCTTAAGATTATTATTATTATTATATACTACATATCGCACCTTTTCCTAAAAGGGATTTAGTTCAAAGGCACTTTACAATATATATATATATATATATATATATATATATATATATATATATATATATATATACAAGATTAAGACGACATAAAATACAGCAATAACAATGATGGCGAGAACTATAAAACACTATTATTACTGTAAGATAAATAAAATTTGATATTGACTCGGTAACTAGATGTCAGAGAGAAAATATTGCCTACACTGAATTCCATAGGAATGGTGCAGAGTCCACGAAAGTGACTGTTCTTATACTGGATAGCGCAAGTGAAGCGTGTCTTAAAGATCTGCTAGGCTGATTAATTATTTAATTACGAATGGCCGCGAATCCATGCAGTAAGATTTTAAACCGAACACGATGATGATAATTAACTGAAAGTCAACGTAACTCCTTCATATGTGGGTATGCCTAATTGATATAACAGTCGTGAAGCTATGATGTTCCCATACTACTGAACTGAGTTTTGTAGTGTCATCTTTCAGATATTGCCTTATCCGATGTTTCGGATCTGTCCATATGCTGCACTGGTTCAGTTGCTGATCCATGTGAATCTTGGTGCCAAAGATAGCTCTGAGGTTCTTAAGCATTGATGCTGATAGTATATTGACACATCCGATATTGATATTGATGTTGCACCGACGTACAGAATATTTAATAGGTGTAACCTCAAACTGTATCATTACTTTATTTGAGTTATGAATTATTCACATTTAGATACTGATGTAATGCATAGCTTGAAATATCTATCTATCTATCTATCTATCTATCTATCTATCTATCTATCTATCTATCTATCTATTTATCTATCTATCTATCTATCTATCTATCTATCTATCTACCTACCTATCTACATATCTACCTCTCTATCTATCTATATATCTATATATCTACTTACCTATCTACCCACCTACCTATCTATCAATATATCTATCTTGTTATACCACATCCAGTGAGAGCGATAATTTATTTATGGTAGTCCCAAATTAATTTATACGAAGATTATTTATTTTTGTTACTATAAAGCGGTATAGGACAAAACGTTATAGTAGACATTGCGTTAAAATAAACACAAATTTTCTGTATCAATGACAACCGTCAAGTAATGCCAAAAGTAATGTGAATGGTATTACTGTAAGCTACCTTATAATGAATAAATGACCACTCTTTCGACGGCTTAGCTAAACTTTACAGAAACAGTTATTTGTTTCACTATATTTGAATCTACCCCATAGTCAATACAGCCCGCTTTTACTTTAATACTATTAATCTCCATCAACGCACAATCGCCCCCCTCCCCCTCTCTCTCTCTCATATGTGAACACTTTGGGCATTGTATTGATTTCTGTGTTTGACGGTGACATTCATACGGTTACCCAATTATTATTATTGAAACTACTTAGGTATGAATTAATTTCAAAGATTAAGTATAGTAGTGGGATATGAAGAAGTAGTTTATATATTGTCGAATAATGCAAAAAATAACATTAATACAGAGCACTTTATTTCGACATAAATATCTCAAAGGTGATGAGTATGTAGAAATGAACAGAGGTAATGAGTAATTACAGATGAATATATGATTCTTATCAGTTTAATTAGGAATAAATATTGCATCATACAAAGAGATAAGAAAGAAACCGGCATTAAAAACCTGCTCTAAAATCATACATCGGATATACATTGATTAGCAAGCATACATCTTAGGCAGGAAATATCTCTGGGGGAAACATATTTAATAACTATGTAACATACATGTTAGGTCTTCCATATTCGGCGATAGAGACTCCCGCAATTTTATAAAACCGATCTCCCCACATTTTAAATGAAAATTCTCTTTTCATAAACATGCTGTATGTGAGATCTATTTTATGTAAACGGTTTGTGTTCAGTTTAAATAAAACGTGTTATTTACAGTCATTGAAAGTATTTTGTTACGTTGTGCCACAGGAGTGATGTATTAATCCCCGAAACCACTTTATCTACGTACAAACCCTCTGTTTTTCCGAGATCCTCCGGTTCAGCTAGAATTCACCTACCTTGGCATTTCCGAATGGCCCTGTAGACTACTGACTCCCAGATCATCACATAGGAGCATTGGTTATAAGAAAATCCTAATAGGCGACAGCCAGGGATCTCTACCCCAAATTCGGCATATATGATTAGAGGCGACTGCAAAACAAACCACTCAATGAGTCAGTGTGGTAGAATTTGAGGTGATTCTAATTCAGGTCATCTCTATGGTATATACATTATGTATTAAAGTATGTTTCAACGTATTTGATTAGATTTCATTTCTTCAGAGAATCATTCCTCAGTGAAATGTCCTAGGATTAATC
Organism: Paralvinella palmiformis; assembly: GCA_025642065.1. Taxonomy (NCBI): domain Eukaryota; kingdom Metazoa; phylum Annelida; class Polychaeta; order Terebellida; family Alvinellidae; genus Paralvinella; species Paralvinella palmiformis. The sequence goes on from JAODUP010000554.1 coordinate 205,131, forward strand.
AGCCCCGAAAGCTAATCACTTTCTCACCATATGAACATAACCTACAAAATCCAACGGATCGGTATTCTGGTTCTGGTTGAGTACGGGTTGATCCTTTGTACTCATGCAGCTTAATTAATCCAGGATGATGACTATCTGACCCGTGTCTCTTGATTAAGGTAAGAGATTCTTGACTTTGGGGTTTTGCTCCACAGGGGTATTGTTCGGGGAAAGAATGAGTTCGTAGAAACAACAGTTCATGCCGCGTACAGCATAAACTTGTCACTATTTACTGACCCCGTCCTTATACTACCTCTGGTGATGTACTCCTCTAATGGTATCGGCACCCTGTCGTCAACTATCTTATTCATTAGATTGAGACGAGCCCTTTCCATTTTGGATTCCAGTGATTCTAGTTTATCGATCATATCAGTCACACTAGCAGGACGTTTATAGTTGGTGAGGACAAATCTGGCCGCCTTCTGTTGGACTACTTCGACTAATTGGGTGTCTTTGGCTAAATATCGGTCCCATATAACTGCACCGTACTCGACTGTTCAGGGAAAAGTACGCTAGTTCCTGTAATTATCTAGGAAATCTACTTAAGTTGTGCCATAAGAATCCGAGCATACGGTTTGCTTTGGCTGTTGTTGCAATATGTCGCACCAAACTAAGGTCGCTTAATTGATATTGTGATTCCGTGATGCTTAGTATCATTAAGTTAAGATGCATCCACACACATTATAAAAGTGTTGATGTGGCTTCTTATTGTTTGTTCCCATCATTATACAACATTTTGTGTGGGTTATATTTCATCCCTCAAGAGTTAGCCAATTGTGAAAGGGCTGCGAGATCTTGATCCAACACATATTTATCCCTTAAGTCCATGATGGGCATGTACAGAAAACGGTCATTGGCAAATAGCTGTACCTGAGATTAGACAACAGATTGTAGGGGCGTTCATAAACAATAAGAATAGCAATGGACCAATGACGGTCTCCTAGGGAACGCCATACGTCATATATATGTTGTCTGAATGGTCACCATTGACTACGACTCTATGGTGGCGTAATGTAAGAAAAATTGCTGATCCAGCTATGTAGATCTCCGTTAACACAATGATTGAAAATGGTATGAAGTAATTTGTCATGCGGGGCAATGTCGAAATATTTTCTTAGGTCTGTAAATGCTACATCGACTGTAATCTTCTTATCAAAGTATGACATAAGGTCACGAAGAGTAATTAGTAGCTGTGATTCACATGAATGACCTTATCTAAATCCATGTTGCATGAATTTTAGAATGGTGTATCTATCCAAATGTGCATGTATGTGGGAACATATTATATTCTCTAAGAGTTTACAACAAAGACATGTGAGCGAGACAGGTCAGTAATTCACGGCCTTGTGGTGAACCTTCTACTTGAAGATAGATGCCACGTTTGTATTGCGCCAGTCTTCCTGTAGACTGTTGGTTTCGATCGATTGTTGGAATATTCCTTCCGCTACTGGTACTAACAGATTGGCCAATTCTTTGAGTACTCTGTTGGGCAACCCGTCCGTGCTTTGTTTACCATGAGCTATGCGAATAGTTTGTGCGTGCCATGCACGTCAATTGACAGCCGTGGCGTATCCGGATATTGGCTACCTTCTAGGGCAGGAATGTTGGTAGTATTATCCCCTTTCGAATACACTGACTCAAATTGTTCGTTTAATATATGTTCTTTAGCTTGGCTACTAGTGTGAAGTATGCCTTTGTCAAGGAAACGTGCCACTCCTGCACTCTTGTCTTTTCACTTTTACATATTTCCAGAACGGTTTGTTGTCATTAGATGACAATCCTTTCAATAGAATGTTATCCATATTAATCCATTTAGCCTTTCGTTCTGTGTTTCTCGTTTACATGCCTTATATTTAACCCAAGGTTAAGGTTGTTTAGTTCTTTTGGCTTTAAAGTAAAGTGTATTTTTCTTATTAATTGCCTTGACAGAGTGTTTTTATGGATGCAACTGTCTCTGGTCGAATGGCTGTCCCAGTTTATACTACTGGCATTAAAGTCACCCCAAATGTTATCAACTTATCTTTAGTCGTCAACGGATGACCCTATTTGGTATATATATATATATATATATATATATATATATATATATATATATATATATATATATACATATACATATATATATATATATGTATATATATATATATATATATATATATATATATATATATATATATATACATATATATATATATATATATATATAATGAAATTATTATTTAAAAAAATAAACATACATTATTGTTATCATTATTATTATTATTATTGTTGTTGTTGTTATTGTCATTGTTGTTAATGTACTAGTGTGTGTAAGTACAAATATATGAAATTGTTCATGGTCATCCATCACTGTTTTAGTTAAGCAGTTGGCAGATGAATTAATATGTGAGTCAATTATACCAGTGGCGGGAAGTATGACCGGCTCTCGATGTAATGGCACCGGAATATTTCTCGGATAGTTCAGCTATTAGATAAGTTACACCAGTGAAACTGGTGTATTTTGCATATTATGTAATATAGATTTAATTTAGATTAATATAAATTGATTATATTTAGTTATTTTGTATTTCTTGTATTTTCTTTTTAACTGCTCATTTGACGCCCTATATTATCGCCCGCTCAAGTGTTTCCCATAAGAACTCGGTTTTTACTTATTTATGTTTTATTTTCACTTATTTTATTTCTATAATTATAATGAATTATACTAGAGATCAGCTGCTTGCCTTACGACCGTATGGTGGTAAACCATTTGTTTAGCGATGCGCCCACGTAGTGGAAAACATCCAAAGCAGATTGTGTCTGATGCAAGTAATTTGATCACTATGCCAATAACACCATATAATGGCACAGCTGTACAAAATGTAAGTATTGGTCTTATTAACTGTCAGTCGATCTGTAATAAATCTGATGAAATATCTGATGTTGTTAAGGATATGGATCTTGATGCTCTTGTCATTACAGAGACTTGGCTGACTGGTAATGTTTCAGACCAGAAGATTGTTGGTGATGTGACTCCAGCTGGATATTCATTCCACCATGCAGCTCGGATTCACAAAAAAGGTGGGGGAGTCGGCATTCTTCTCCGTGATTCTTTGAAGTGTGAAACCCATTTGCGTTTTCAGGCTAAGTCTTTTGAAAATTACCAACTGACTTTTATATCTGAGGGGATAAGTGTTCGTGTAGCTATTATCTACCGATTACACCCCACTAAGAAAAATGGCCTGAAAGCAACAGATTTCTTCAAGGAATTTTCGGAATTTGTTGACTCTCTTGCTACCAACAGTGGTCATCTGTTGATCTTAGGTGATTTCAATATACATTGGGATTGCCGGAGGAATGCAGATACCAAACAACTGGCTGACATTCTTAGATCTGCCAATCTCAGGCAGCATGTCCAAGAAAGAACACACAGACATAGTCACATCTTAGATCTTGTCATCTCCCGTGATGATGACAGTTTGATTAAAGGTGTGTCTGTGTCTTCCATGCCATCTGATCATTTCCTTATTCACATTAATGTATCTTTACAGAAACAATCTGTTTTCATCTAAAGATATTTCATATAGAAGATACAAGTCAATTGGAGCTTTTCTTGCTGATCTGCGAGTCTCTTCTCTGGTATTGGATCCACCGGATGATGTGGATCATCTGGTGGATCTCTATGATAATACATTGAGAGACATTGTAGATCAACATGCACCTTTAAGGACAAAGGAAATGCCAAGCAGACCAATGCTTCCATGGTATAATAAGAACATACAGGCTGCAAAAAGACACAGAAGGTATTGTGAGCGGCTGTGGATCAGGACCAGTTTGTGTGTTCATTTGAAATGTTCAAGGTCAGTAAAATTCTTGTTAAAAATACCCTTGCCTCTGCTAAATCTGAATATTATAATAAAAAGATCAAAGCATCCAAGGAAAATCAAAGGACTGTTTTCAGTGTTGTGAATAAAGTATTACATAAAGTCAAACTGTCCTCCCAAATAATATCAACTCAGATAAAGATATGGCCCATTGTTTAATAACTTCTTCTGTCAAAAATATTAAATATACATAGTGGGTTCCAGTCCAGCACCTTATCACAGGGTACACCATTGGTAGAAGAGTCCTGCATATCCATGATGGATACATTTGAGCCTTTCACAGAGACTGATATCAGACAGTTGCTGAAAAAGTCATCTAATGCTTTCTGTGCAGTTGACCCTATGCCTACATGGCTTGTGAAAGATTGTCTGGATGTTCTGATAAACACAATTACAAATATAGTTAATAAATCATTATCTCTGGGTGTTTTCCAAGATCCATGAAAGCTGCCCTTGTAAAACCATTAATAAAAAACCACACTATGGACTGTAATATTCTAAACAATTACAGACCTGTTTCAAATCTTACATTTTTATCTAAAGTTATAGAAAAGGCAGTTGCTTTCCATCTAAACAAATATTTAATCAATAATAACCTTAATGAATCACTACAGTCTGCCTATAAAAGTGGTCACAGCACTGAAACAGCCTTGGTTCGAGTGAAAAATGATATTATGATGTCAATTGATCAAGGTAAGCCAGTAATACTTGTTCTGGACCTGTCTGCTGCATTTGATACAGTTGACCATAATGTACTTTTCTCTAAGGTTAAAAGACATGTTTGGTCTGTCAGGTAGAGTACTTGAATGGTTTAGATCCTGTCTGGTTGCTCCCAGAGAGTGTCTGTTCATGGTATTTTATCTGACATTCAGTTTTTGTTATCTGGTGTACCACAGGGTTCAGTTCTTGGTCCTCTGGTTTTCACAATGTATACCCGTCCTCTTGGGATCATTGCTTGCAATATGGGATTAAATATCACTTGTATGCTGATGACACACAGCTGTATATATCACTGGATCCTGACAATGGGTTAAATTTATCCTTCCTAGAAGAATTTAGAACATTGTATTGCCGATATCCGGCTATGGATGACTCAAAATCTTCTAAAACTAAATGATAATAAAACAAATATTTTATATTTGGCATCACCACATTGTGTTAAATCCCTAAAGACACCAGCATTACAGATGGGTGCCTCTTCGATTACCACTAATGGGTCAGTAAAAAATCTAGGGGTTATTTTTGACCAATGTATTAACATGCATGAACATGTCACATCAGTATGCCGAGCTGCTTACTACCATCTTAAGAACATCCACTGTTTAAAAGCATTCTTGACACAAGAATCACTTGTAACTGTAGTTCATGCCTTTGTTACATCTCGTGTAGACTATTGTAACTCCCTGTTATATGGCATATCTGATTATAACATTAATCGCCTTCAGCGAATTCAGAATAGTGCAGCTCGCATTGTAACAAATACTAGAAAATATGATCATATTACCCCAATTCTTCAAAAACTACATTGGCTACCTGTTAGACAGCGTATCCATTTTTAGATTCTGTTAATAACTTATAAATCTATTAATGATATGGCACCAGAATACCTGTGTGAACTGGTTTCCATTAGAAAGTCATCCCGAAAACTCAGGTCATCCAGTCAGATACTATTGCAGGTGCCAGTGTCTCGGCTCAAGTCATATGGTGATTGTGCGTTTAGTGTTGCAGCCCCCAATTTGTGGAATAAGTTGCCCGCAAATATTAGAAATTCGTCGTCTCTTGGAAATTTTAAGTCTCTTCTAAAAACACACCTATTTAAGGTCGCTTTCACAGATAAATAATTATTATCTTTTAAATCATTACAGGGTTTTTACAGACATTATTTGGGGTATTATTAAATTACATATTATTTGTACAGCGCCTTTGAATGGCTCCTGCTAGTAAGGGCGCTTTATTAAATATACATTATTATTATTATTATTATAATTAGTTCGTTATCGAATAAGCCAATGAGTCAATCAATTGTATCATTAAGAAAGTAATTAGTGAGTCGGGAGTAGGATGGTATGGACGGATTTACTATTCCAGGTTAAAAATCAGTTTTCAATAAATATTACATTTGACATCCCGTTATCGGCGGTCGTTATCCAGCCTTGCTAGTACACAGTATTCGTTGTCGTTGTAATTATTTGGATTGGTTGGCAGCCAGTATTCACACACACAGACTTTCCATTTAAGTGACACCCAAAGTTCTGTACATCGCAGAAATGAGCCAACCAATGTGTTGATCGGAGAGCGTATAGTAGTTAGTTGGAAAACGGGTAGTTGGAAAAACGGTACCTTTAAAGTTGACAAATAAACTTGCGAAAAAGAGTACAGGGGGTATCATTCCATCGATGGTCGTCATCCGGCCTAGTTAATATGCAGTACTCGTTGTTGTCGACGCAATCTGCATTGGAAGGAAGCCATTGTTGATATTCTATACGCTTTCCACCTAAGTAGTATCTAAAGTCGTCTTTATCGGAGAAATCATCTGGTTTACGCATTCCCAGCCAAATTTGGGTGTTACCTGTAAAGAGATAACATACATGATTTAAAACTGTTTGGCTTGAAACGAATATTGCACATCAACCTTATTTTACCTTTTTATATAAGGTGGTCATTTTACTTCTATATCTAGCTCGTATTTCAGGTGAATATTTACAAAATATTGTCACATGTCTATTATTTGTCCAAATTAGATTGACTTTTTACACATTCTCCCCCAGTCATTAAGGGCCTGTTGCGAGATCTCACCTGTGACTTCCCTAATGTGGTCCATTAGTGTGCTGTCTCTAGGCTCCACGGGAAAGGCCTCTGGTAGTATGTTCTGACACCCTTTGACGAGATTAGTCCCTTTGATTGGTCCATATATTTCAATCGTATAACACTTTTCAGCTTTTATATCCCATTCAAATCCATCCGGGCAGGACACCGAAAGATTGAATTACGATGTTAACGAAGAACGTCAACATAATGACAACAAGTTATTATCAAACTGGAATCATGGCCGCCGACTTCGGCTATATGGAATTCTTATTATTGGCGGCGTCATTAATAATATAGCAAGGTCATTTAATAATATCTATTTCATTGTAGTTCTTGCTATATCACTTATTCTCGGATATTTCTGAGCTTAACCTCCCTTTAGAATTACATTTCATAGTAGTGGCAGTTGTTATAATAGTAGGAGAGGTAATGGGAGTAAAATTAGAATGTCTATGGTTGGTAAATGGTGAGATAGAATATCTTTATTTTTAGAAAATCCAAGCATTATAATAATAACATCAATGAAGACAACGGATGTGAAAAAGGACAACTTTCAGTGTCGTGAGAAATAACATTTCCTGTTAAATATCATTACACAAATTCCATTAGCTATTGATTTAATACCATTATGTCAAAGGATATTACCAATAAGTAGTAGGTTTATCCGGGGCCAAATTAACATGTACGCACGAACGCACGTACGTGCCCCTACTGGGACGTAAAAATAAAATAAAAAATTTAACTTTTGGGCTAATGGGTAACTTTTTTTAACGTACAATAAATGACTGTACGTTTGCTGGTAATGTCAACTGGCACCCAATAGGATGCGTTTAATTAAGTTTTCGCTGTTATATGATCCTCCAACTATACCATCAGTATCTCACGCGCATGAATTAAGTTTTAATAGACATTGTTTTTTTGAATTTTTTATATCTTTGGACATTTATAGAATCTACTATTAAAGCAGCATGACGAAATTAAAGTCAATTTCAAATTTATTCTTCGGTAACGATGCTATAGACACAAAATATTAAAATTAATATTCATTTCAGAACTATTAAGTTGTGTATATCATAATTCTTGACCATGAAAATGTGCTTGTAGACTCAACATTTAACTTATTATCATGCATACTGTCAGATATATTGAAGTTTTGCGATAATGGCTGTAGCTAATTTGCATATTGAAAATAAATATAAATACGAATTGTTGCTAAGAGTGTTTATCCTAATCAATAACCTTGAAAACATAGATATGGACACCATTTTTGTTTCAGTATCATGTATACTTTCGATTTTAATTAAATAAAATAGATTTTTTTGAGAATGGAGGCACTAATTTGCATATAAATAAATTTGGACAGACCATAAACGTTATAGATGAACTCAACAGACAACACGCTGAGAAAATTCAGAAAAACAAAAACACAATCTATGAAATTCTTAAAATTCTAGAAATTTTAATTTGATGACAAAGAAAAACATGACAAGTCAAGGGTATATTCAGGAGAATGGCAACTTCAAAGCTACGATTCAGTATCCTACAATACGTAATGAGGTATTGCCTGACCACGTTGCCACCCATCAAAATATATATCCTCAACAATCAAGAATGAACTATCTAACCCTAAGGCAAACCAAATTCTGAAGTCACTAATTACGGCTTGTAATCCGACAGATTGCTTTACTTCTTCACACACTAGTGAACTGATGTTAGCACCAAGGAACAGATTGCAATATATGTGCGATTTGTGCAAAAGAAACTAGACGATGACAACTGAATTAAGGACCCAGTTTATGAAGAATTGTAAGCTTTTGTTAACGGGAACACTGGCAGTACAGCCGATGACCTGGGAAATAAATTCTTTGAATTAATTGGCGGTCATAATTCAGTAATAAAGGCCTGGACAGGGCTACGGTAGAGCATCTGTCAAATGTGGGCATTGTTGGTAGTATTCAAACCATGATCCGTGCAATCATTCATTGAGTACAATATATGGATTGTCGTCCCCATGCCCTCAACCTTTGTATCGTTCATTCGTCAAAAGTACGAATTATGGGTAATGCCATGGTAGGCCTTTAAAACCTTTGCAACGAGATATTTGGAGTTTTAACAGCAACTAAAGCACGATGCTCCTATCAGAGAATAAATGGGGGAAACGTGTTAAACTGAAAAACTGAAGACTTAAACTGAGACACTCTGTGAAAGTTGTTTGGCAACCAAGACCGATTGTTTGTCTGTTTTTGTAACAGCTTACCAATTTATTGTCGAAGCACAACAAATAGTTAGCGATCATGGAGATACAAAAGAAAGAGGTATTGAACCATCCATCACGAAGTGGGATTTCATTATTGATGTAGTGATGTTACAGCACATCTTCGAGTACATTGTCTGTAGCACTTCAGAGGTCTGACTTGGATCTAGGTGAGGCCTCAAGTGAAGCCGCAGTATGCGTCTTCTCCCTAGAATCATAGAGTAATGATGAAGCTGTTTAGGACGCATTGTTTGAGAAGGCTACAGGGATTGCTACTCAGGATGGAATACATCTAGCAAAGCCACGAACAGTTGGAAGTTAAAAACACCCTGCCAAAGTTTTTAAACAGAAAACCCTTCATAATATTGGACACGATGCTTATACTTACCGTTCTTGGATCATCTTTAAACAGAACTAACGGATAAATAGTTGTACCCATTACATGGCTTCCAAGCTCGATATCTTCTACTCACAAAATATATGGTTTGAATGCTGTAGTTGCAGATATATAACGCCATTATGATGACAATACGGTCGATATTCAATCCGTGGAGCAGTAACGTGTTGCAGTGATCAGATGGAGAATGAAATGGTGAGACATAGGTGGTGCTCCTCTGGACCAAGTCACCATGCTGGATATCTACAATCCTCAGTTTTTCCCAGGGGTATGCTTGGCTCTAAAAACCCTACTCACATAGACAGCATAACGTAGTTTCAGTGCACTAAATTTAATTAAATCACACTGCTTAATACATTTCCTCTGCATTTAGAGGAATCACACTTCCGTCAGTGCCCGGGAAAGTCTTCAACAGAATAATCGTGGAAGAAATGAAAGGTAAAATGGACCCATGGCTGAGAGATCAACAAGTTGGATTCTGCCCAAACAGATCATGCGTTGATCAGATTGCAACACTACGCATTATAGTAAAGCAATCCTTGGAATGGAACTCCCCACTCTACATCAACTTTGTTGACTACAGGCGCTTGACATTAAAGACATTACGGCATACCGACCAAGCTGGCCAGCTTGATTAAGAACAGCTATGAAAGAACTGCCTGCAGAGTAATACATAGTGGACAAATAACTAAGCGTTTTGAAGTGAATACTGGAGTTAGACAAGGTTGCTTGCTGTCCCCATTCCTCTTCCTTCTGGTCATCGACTGGATTATGAAGATATGCACAAAACAGCCAAGAAATGGAATCCAGTGTAATCTGTTATCAGTAGGCCTATAGCTGATTCTTCACCATAAAACAGTTTTCTCCACGTTCAAGATCATGTTTAGTTTATGAGGTAAAATACCTCCAAAGTGTCTGCTAATCATATTTTGTTTCATGTTCTAGTCTTGTCATCTTTAGTGTGGCTGGATTCATTTGTTGGTTCCTTGAATTTCAAAATGTACATACACCTTCTTGTGATGGCTATTTAGAGGCTAGGACTCGTAGCCGAAGGGATGCGGGTTCAAGCCCTCGGAGCTGCAATGTTGTCAGGAGGTGACTGGTTCAATCATCCATAAAAATGAGAACATGACAGGACGTGACGGATATATGTTTGAGTTACACGTTGCGACTATCATATATATGATGGATTGGAACACATTAGAGTCAGGGATAATAATACTGCAAAATTCACCTTGGTTGTATGTGTGAATAGAATTATCTTACCTAAGTCCAGTTATGTCCAGTTTGTACTATGGCATTCAAGATTAGCTCTAATCTGCTTGTCATAAATAACATTTAAGAACTTTATTACTCCAATAGTTAGAATAGCAGACATTAGGTCAGGTTTGAAAATGATAATATAGTTTAAACAGTACCGAAGCTATGACGCGCTATTACGGTCTCCTTCAGCGCAGATGTCAGCCTTTTAATAGCAATTAAGCGAAACAGTTTTAATAGTAGTCGCTTCGTGACGCCTGCCCGTTGTAAAAAACTGATCTTTGAAGACAGTGACAATTGGGTTATATAGTTTATATAGTATTGCTTTGAAGAAAGATACAGCAATTGAAAAATAGCTATAAATAGATAATTAATCTAAACATTCTCACTACTGCCGTGATCTGACTTGGGTGTTCTACTCCCAAACTACACGACTGTAGGCGATTCGCTTTTTATTTTTGCTTGGCGGTTTAGGGACTGGTGAGACATTACACATGTCTCAGCAAGAAAAGTCGTCACTCTGGATTCAAATGGGTTTGTAGAGAAAACCTAAATGCTATTTTTAGGGAAATTAATTAATATAAATGAACAGGTTATTTAAGTTAACCGAGTTACCTACAATCATCTTAAGAGCATCCCTTGTATAAATGATTAATGACAGAAGAATCACTTGTCACGCTAGCTCATGCCTTTACTGCATCTCATATAGATTATCGTAACTCCATAATATATAACTTAATTGATTATAATATCAATTGCCTTCAGTGATTTACGAATGGTACACTTGAAAATAATTTCAAAGCATTACCAGGAACTTATGAATTTATTAATGGTGTAGCGGCTGGATATATGCATGAACTATTTTCCATTAAATGGTCATCTAAAAATTCTGAACATTTAAACACTCTATTGAAATCATAAAATGTATTCTAAAAATGGGCAGATACCTTTTTTGTTTTATATTTATAAATACACCTAATTAGGGTCTCAGCGTATAGAGCCTTTCAATCACTCCTGCTAGTAATGATACTTTGTTAGATATGTATTATTATTATAGTAATTATTTAGTAGTAATAGTAGTACCGATAATTAACACATCCATGTTATGTTATATTGCTAACTTACTGTATAGTGATGTTCCCAGGTTTTGGACAATTCGCGTAGAATTCCATACACCTTTGTAGATGTTGCACATCCCAAACTTGTCATCATGCCACTCAATGCTAAATAACCAGCATTCCAAATACTGACGGCATAATCTGAAATGGCAAAGAGTACTAAATATTCTTTATATATATATATATATATATATATATATATAGAGAGAGAGAGAGAGAGAGATAGAGAGAGTGAGAGCGAATGTCTGTCGATGGGGATTAATAGCAATGTGAGTTGAAAAAAGTGGGTTGTATTGACTATGGGGTAGATTCACATATAGTGAAACATATAACTGTTTCTGTAAAGTTTAGCAAAGCCGTAGAAAGAGTGGTCATTTTACCCATTAAGTAGTTTATCGTAAAACCATTCACATTACATTTGGCACATTGAATGTTGTTATTGATACAGAAAATCTGATTTGATTTTAACACAATGTCTGCAATAAAGGTTTGGCCTATAGCACTTTATAGCAGCAAAAATAAATAATCTCCGTATAAATTAATTTTGTACAACAATAACTAAATTTTCTTTCTCACTTGATTTGATATAACTAGATAGATAGACAAATAGATAGCTAGGTAGATAGATAGATCGTTGTTTCCTTTTGTTACATTTTCGCGTAGCATTAAGACCAATCTGGTACGTTTGCTACTAGTGAGGTCCTTTTGTTACCTGTATTGGTATTTTTGCTACCATTGATGGGCCTTTTGATACCTTTTTTGTCCTATTGCTACCAATAGCTTTAAAGATAATTATTCAAACCATTGTCTAACTTTTAGGTTCTAATATTACCCCTAAACCTAACTATGGTCCCAATGCTACATTACCTCTGGCAGATAGATAGACATATGGTTTCTTTTGTTGACAAGAACCGAGTATATAAAATCATGTTGATAGCGAGGGTGTCATCAGAATGGGATAAAAGTCGGAGTATATGTTAAAAATTTAAATGGATATAACACCCCCAGAACATATTATCCCCTCTGACCTGATTCCCTCATAACATAATCCCCCATATGAAGAATACAAACATATATTTCTTACACTCAAATGTCAATGGTGACAGTATTGGGTGTGCCTGGAATCCGAGGGTGTCGTACTCATTCTGTATGGCAGAGAGGAACTCATGATATGTGGACTGGATCTTGTTGATCATGAAACCATTGACACAAAGGGGTGAAGAATCGCCGAACAACTTTGAATGTACCAGTTAGCAGAACTCGTGAGGTGTCGTAGGGCCTCATCTTTACCAAAATACTTGCATCCGCTTATACGAGTCTACACCTTTATCATAGATTAAACATTTGTCTCCATCGCTAGTATAGGTCCACTCATCTTCCAATACTAGATCTCCGACTGAATTTGGGTTCTTCGTTAGGTGTTTGGCCCACTTCTGCGGCAGTGACCACTTCAATGTCTATGGGTAGCCGAGTTCCGCACGAACTTCTATGTAGAAAGTATCAAGTATGTGACTTTCCACGATACAAGCAGATTAACAAATATCAGGCTTAGGTTGTTTACATGTTGATCTCCATAGTCTAATAGACTCTGACTATGAATTGAAATACATATTGAGGACACATGCCCCTGTGTCCATCCACACTGAAGCCACTGGCTGTTTGTGTGGATAAACGATTGTTATTGACAACACCTTGAAGCAATATTATTATCTGAAAGGTACATAAATAATTCTTTTGTTTATGAAAGATGCTTACAATTATGATGCCTGTTCTGATTAAAGACCTACATGGCTAAATTAAAGAATGTTTATCTACAATGTTTATATACAAAAAGGCTGCCACGATCAAGGCTTAAATAGTCTAATGTCAAGTAACAAATTGAGTGGAAGCCCCATCAGTTGGAAGAGCGGAGTGACATCCCCAGTCTATAATGCATGCTCATATAGCCCATTATGGACCTGTTCTGATCAGGGCTAATACGCTACCCATGCACGTTTGGCGAAGTTGCACTTCGAATTTCCCAAACGACTTGGCAACTTTTGAATTCAAGTAATTATGTTACTCCAAGTGTTTAGAAGTCTTTTGGAACACTTTCGGTACCGATACGATATAATTAAATACCAGAAATTGCTCAAGTTACATGTTCAAGACCTGCGTTAACATGCAGCCATGATAAAATAAAATTCCGTTAGATATACACATGCGCACGCTGAAATTCAGTAACACTTGCGCATGCGCATGATAACGGCGTTGATTTGATTGTGCAATACTAAATAAATACACCCTCCGACAAAATATTTAGAGCGTGTTTGTAGCACCACGTGTTAATTGATCTCCATAATATAATTAATATTACGGCTAATACCTCAGCGATATTGTGTAATTTTAATAAATAAACCATAAGGCTTATAGTGTTAAGTTGTGCTTAAATTGTTTAAATTGTAGTATGGAACATTATTTTGCGTGACGGTGTATTAGTAATTTATACTTTCAGTGTGACATGATCAAACGACAGGCGGCCAAGATGGCGAATTGTTGAGTTATTGCCTATTAAATTCGCGTTTATTGGTGTTATGATGAGCGATCTCGTGTACCAAAATGTCCCACTGAATAAATGAATGTGAGTATTATTAAAAGAACATAACTTTCGTCACGACTGTAAAAAAGTCGAAGTGAAACCTCGCAAATTTAGCCTAGGTAGCGGTCAAGCTCTCCCCGGGCACCAGAAAGCGGTATTCACCTATTTCAAAGAGCCGTAAAAACGAATTTACCATGTTAGAAACGAAACAATATTAAGTATATAATTTTTATATTGAAGTAATTACAGCATTTAGAGTCTGTAAAATGACAACAGAAAAAACAATAATTCTAGATTAACAATAAATATGGTAAGAGTTGTTTAAATTCATTCTTAAAATAAAATAATTAACATATGTGATTTGCTGATTTACTACTTGTTACAGTGGTATGTTATTTACACTGGACGTGGTCAAAGTTATTTATTAACAAAACTTGCATAATATAACTAAAGAACACACTTATAGTCAACATAGAATAAGATCATAATTTTTTTCTAGGCTATTCTAAGCCGCGATTCTTAAATATAATGTTCACATGTCATTAATCTAATAGTTCAGATAAAAATTATATTATGCCAATTGTGCGTTAAAATATTAACTGTTATAAAAATTGAGACGTGAAATTAAGCTCAAGTAGTGTAGGAGCAATAGAACATCGAAGCATTGACCAAGATTTAGAAAGTACTGATTTTTAAAAAAACAATTCAATAATACTTTAGCCTGGTGATAGGTGCTGATCGTTCATGTATGATATAATGTTGGTATTCGAATGTCTATCAGTATAAGAGATATAACGGCTCTATCACACATGATGTCTCAAAAATGGACTGGCAGATCGAGTATTATACTAATTACTCTGCCATGTTTTGACTATTGTAGTCCAAATTAATACATGCATATGAATATAACATTTTCTACAAAATAATTGCTTACAGTTGGAAAATGGTATAGTTCTTCTTAAAGTTGCATTAATATAGTGAAATAGTATAATGACACGGAAACAATGTATTAGATAGATAGATAGATAAATAGATAGAAAAAGACATATTTTATATATATATATATATATATATATATATATATATAGGTATCTTGATGGAGATTTTGGTGGAGATAAATTTGTAAAAACTAATTGCTTGGGCATCGACAGAAATATGTCATAGAGGAACTGTACACTTACCCAGCAAAGTTCCGGATTCTAATTTAAGGCCGTATGTGGTAATAATAGATTGATGTATATCTTGTGTGACATCTTCCAATAAGAACAACAACAATTATTATTATGTTAATGCTAAAGAAAAAATAACTTTATTGATGACTGAATTTATAATTAGTTCATTGTTGTGTATCTTTGTTATTGACATTGTTGTTTCTGTTCTTTCATTGCTAAGGAAAGTACAATAATCATATTTTCCACGGTCTACTGAAGTAGGTAGGTCACATGACTTATTAATACATGAAACTGACAGCGTGCCAAACATGGATACCTTTATCAAATCAATATCGTCATCGACGCCGTTCTGGAGACAACACTCATTTGCTATAGAGTGTAATGTTATAATTGCTTTCTGGGAAACTAGAATAAATCCCATATCTTTGGAAAGCATGGAAATATTGAAGCATTGACCAAGATTCAGAAAGTACTGATTTTTTTAAAAACAATTCAATAATACTTTAGCCTGGTGATAGGTGCTGATCGTTCATGTATGATATAATGTTGGTATTCGAATGTCTATCAGTATAAGAGATATAACGGCTCTATCACACATGATGTCTCAAAAATGGACTGGCAGATCGAGTATTATACTAATTACTCTGCCATGTTTTGACTGTTGTAGTCCAAATAAATACATGCATATGAATATAACATTTTCTACAAAATAATTGCTTACAGTTGGAAAATGGTATAGTTCTTCTTAAAGTTGCATTAATATAGTGAAATAGTATAATGACACGGAAACAATGTATTAGATAGATAGATAAATAGATAGAAAAAGACATATTATATATATATATATATATATATATATAGGTATCTTGATGGAGATTTTGGTGGAGATAAATTTGTAAAAACTAATTGCTTGGGCATCGACAGAAATATGTCATAGAGGAACTGTACACTTACCCAGCAAAGTTCCGGATTCTAATTTAAGGCCGTATGTGGTAATAATAGATTGATGTATATCTTGTGTGACATCTTCCAATAAGAACAACAACAATTATTGTTATGTTAATGCTAAAGAAAAAATAACTTTATTGATGACTGAATTTATAATTAGTTCATTGTTGTGTATCTTTGTTATTGACATTGTTGTTTCTGTTCTTTCATTGCTAAGGAAAGTACAATAATCATATTTTCCATGGTCAACTGAAGCAGGTAGGTCACATGACTTATTAATACATGAAACTGACAGCGTGCCAAACATGGATACCTTTATCAAATCAATATCCTCATCGACGCCGTTCTGGAGACAACACTCATTTGCTATAGAGTGTAATGTTATAATTGCTTTCTGGGAAACTAGAATAAATCCCATATCTTTGGAAAGCATGGAAATATTGTTTGCTCTACGATGTCTGGTGTTAGTCTTTTTTACTATCTTCGTAACTTCGTGTCCATCTGATGACATCTGTCATCGACAAAGATTCCACGAAGTTGCGAATAGATCCTATAATGGGGACGTCCTGATAGGAGAAGGACCGTGGCCTGTCAACAAATGTCGTAGGTAAGAGATTAGTATTTCTGTATACCAGGATAAATAGCTAAGTTTCTTCAAAAACAGTTCGTATTCTAGTTTATATCATATTTAAATAATATCGTGATTAATGGCTGAACACTCGACTGAGTGAGTGAATGAGTGAGTGAGTGACTGAGTGAGTCAGTAAGTCGGTCAGTCAGTTATTCATTCAGTCAGTCAATTGCATTACAGCGATAAAAATAGTATTTGTATACATTACATATATAATCTCGTTTTGAAAAGTGTAAAGAAAATTTAGTACTCTTTGCCATTTCAGATTATGCCGTCAATATTTGGAATGCTGGTTATTTAGCATTGAGTGGCATGATGACAAGTTTGGAATGTGTAATATCTACAAAGGTGTATGGAATTCTACGCGAATTGTCCAAAACCTGGGAACATCACTATACAGTAAGTTAGCAATATAACATAACATGGATGTGTTAATTATCGGTACTACTATTACTACTAAATAATTACTATAATAATAATACATATCTAACAAAGTATCATTACTAGCAGGAGTGATTGAAAGGCTCTATACGCTGAGACCCTAATTAGGTGTTTTCATAAACACAAAGGAAAAAGTATCTGCCCATTTTTAGAATACATTTTATGTTTTGTGAAGCCTGATTAAATGATCCGATTTTTTAGATGATCAATTAATGGGACAACAGTTCAAGGATATATCAAGGCGCGCCACCATTAATAGATTCATAAGTTGCTGGTAATGCTCTGAGATAGATACCCTCTGTTTGGCAGCCAATGTATTCTTTGACGAATTGGGTTGATATGATTTTATTTTCGAGCGAACCAGTTGTAAATCGCTGAAGGCAATTGATATTATAATCAGATATGTCATAAAGTAGGCCGTTACGATAATTTGTAAGAGATGTATTAAAGGTATGAAACACTGTAACTGTGAATTTTGTGTCATGCATGATTTAGAGAAAGGATGTTTTCAAGATGATGGGAGGTAATTCGGTCCTCAGAAATAACCTCTTCATTTATATCAATCAATTTCCCTAAAAATGACCTATAGGATTTCCTACAGATATGTGGTGGTGTTATATTATGTAATTCGGCATAATATTAAGGAGAGGAATTAATCATATTTATTTTATAATCATTTATTTTATAAGAATTTGGATCAGCTGTGTATCGCTGCGATATATTAACATTTCAGGCCGTTTCACTTAACAATATTCCCAAGAAGGCGGTGTGTATATTTTGAAAATTACGGAACCAACCACAGAATCCTGTCGTACTAAAGATGACAAAGATAGAACATGAAACAAAATGTCTAATTTTCCATCATGTCAATGAGAGTTTCTTCTGGCAATTTAGCACCAGCCGTAAAATGTTAGTAATTAATAGGGGCTACAGGTCCGTACCAAGAGCTTAGTCCCATCATGCTCTATAATTTATCTGTGTATTAGACTGTCATCCATTGATTTCTGTAATCTAACAATAATACTTTCAACCTGACTACTAAGAAACAATCTGAGAACATCTTATCCAATAAACATACCCCAGACATATTCGATCACGTTGAGTTGAGGTGACGGAATTGGCCAGTGGATCACTTGTACGTCATGTTCATCTAAGCAGGTCTACACATAATGCGTTGTATCCACTGGTACATTGCCTTGTTGGAACCTAAATGGAATTATGGGATACCCAAACATATTCTGGACGCAATCCAGAATATAGTGATCCAGAATGTCAATATAATCAGTACTTTTCATTGTACCATCTACCATGACTAATTTACCAACTCCATGGTATAAAGCACATGACAGAATGTGATTGATATGTGTTTGAGTAAAGTTTTGCGCCTTTAATGCCAGCATGCATTATATGCTCCCTTGGGAGTTGAAAGGTGTGCTTGGTAGAAACAGCTCTGAATTGGGGAAAATAATACTGTACTGAATCTAAAACAGGGTTACTTGGTTTTGTGCTATATAAACATATATTATTATTATTATTGTTATTTTTATTATTATTATTATTATATGTACAAACCACAATCATATTATGGTGTTTTTGGTTAACACGCTAAATCATATTATGTCTGGTAGCATTCTAAATCACAGCATTGACGTTGCTAATCGCCTGTATATTGCTATGTATTGTCATACTTTCCTTAACCAGCAAATTAATATTTCAAGGATTTCAGTGATGATGTTTCTGGGGTTTTTTTCTGGATTTTCTCAGCATGCTGTCCGTTGAGTTGATCTATAACGTTTATGGCCTGTCCACTTTGTACTGGTTCAAAAGTTTCCCCAACACAAGCGTGCTGACTCATTTGTCTCAGAATGATGCCTAGAAATGACTTACGAGATATTGGAGAAATCGCTGGTGAACATAATTTATCTTGATTTATCATTTAGTCTATTTGCTATTTTGTGATTATATGAATTTCTCTATAATATAGGGTTTTATTGTTGATTTGTAATCGCAATGGATCACTTATAAAATCTACTTGGGTTGTCATCCCGACAACTTTTGGAGAAAAAACTGAATGCAAATTAATCCCTCCATTATCGAATAATCTATTTGATTCAATATTGTCTAAAGTATGCATAATACTGTCACAAAAATGGCGTCACTGCGTATGTTTTCAAGTTCAATGATTAGGATAAACACTCTTAGGAATTATTAGCAGATTTATTTATTCTGATTATGCAAATTAGCTACTGCCGCTATCGCAAAACCTAGCTAGTTCAATATATCTGACAGTATGCATGACAATGAGATAAATGTTACATCTAAAACCATATTTTTATGGTCCAGGATTATGATAAAGACAACTTAATAGACATAAACTGCCTTTTCTAAACATTTGCCAAAAAGCATAATTACCGAAAAATGTGTTTGCTTAAATAGTTTAGAGATTTGCATGATGATGTCATATAAATGGGTACACATAGACGTATATTCCCAGTCATGGATAACAATAAACTTATCATCAAATTAATTATGATTGCTATATTATTAAATAGATCATGTTTAATTTAATATTTAATGTAACTCCAAGGTTAATGTACCTTTATCAAGAGAACACTCTACTGTAATAATGCACAGTAAAATAACAATATATTATGTGCATCACATTTCACTGGATGGATTTATTAGTTCCCATTTGCTGTATACCTTACTGGAGCACTTGTACTCCGAAGAAGCACCCAACACATCAGCATAGACCGAACACAAGTTGGTGAGAAACGGCAGGAACTTGTCTTTGATGATCGACAGCGGATTGGTACAAAACTGGAAAGACATTCCCCTCTACTAGCAATCAACAGTGATGTACCTTTCAATATTGTTAATGGGCTGGTCGCTCCAATTGAGGTCAAAATCAGTGATATCGTATTTATTAGTGAGATGATGGCAAATTCATTCCGCAATTCCCTACCGTCTGGATTCCATGCCAAAATATATTGCCAAGTGAAGATGATTGCAATGTTGTATCCCTGCCTCTCGGACACATGATATATAGGCTATGTGGATAAATAATACAGTTTCAAAAAGCACAGTACCTACCTTGATTTGAGTGGATAAGAGTGCCGGTCATTCCAACGCCCTTTTAATATTATTAACATGTCTGAGCCAGAAGCTTGATATCGAATCTCCTTGGCCAGGCTAGATCCGTATTAGTCGGTGTAATTTGGCTCAGTCAACCTGCTGACACCGACACGGCTAGGTTGGTGATGATTTTTATATGAAAGTGTCGAGCTTGCAGACATTGGAATGGATCTCCCAGGTATGCCATCAGGTGTAACATGAAGTCCTTTAGCTTTAACGCCTGTGGCTTGATCAAATTAAACAGAACATTTTTTAATATATTTTTGCTGCGTTCAAAATCTATCAAGACCACCTAATGCTGAACGCGAAATTGGCTTTAATTTTGTCATGCTGCTTTAGAAATATATTTTCTAAATGTCCAAAAATATAGCAAACTCAGAAAATCAATCTATGTTAAATCTAACGCAATACATAAGATACTAGTGATAAAGTTTGACGATCATATAACAGCGATAATGTATTTAAACGTTTTATGGTGTGTGTTAGTTGACGTCACTTTTTGTAATGTGCTAACAATGTTAAACATTAACCCAAAATTATATTAATATATAAATTTTTAAGTCCCAGCAGGGCGTACACTCATGTTAAATTAGCCCCTGATAAACCCACTACATATTTGTAATTTTCTTTGCCATAAAGGTATAGAAACAAAAGTTCATGTATTTTGTTTGATGGTATATAGCAGGAAATGTTATTTTTCACGACAATGAATGTTGTCATTCGATTTCCCTTCCATCCTTTGACTTTATTATTATAATGCTCTGATTTTCCAGAATCAAGGACATTTTACCAATTTTAGACATCCATGGACGCCGCGACAATAAGAATTCCCTAGACAACCCAACAAGGTGTCCAGGATTCCAGTTTAATTCCTCCAACATAATAACCTGTTGTCATTATGTTGAAATTCTTCTTTAATGTCCTAATTCAATCTTTCAGTGTCATGCCCGGATGGATTTCAATGGGACGTGAAAGCTGAAAAGTGTTATACGATTGAAATCTATGGACCAATCAAAGGGACTAATCTCGTCAAAGGGTGTCAGAATATACTACCAGAGGCCTTTCCCGTGGAACCTAGAGACAGCACACAAATGGACCACATTAAGGAAGTCACAGGTGAGATCCTGGAATGGGTCCTTTTAAAAGTATTTGTAATTGGGCCAAAAATATATTTAGGATAATATTTTACAAATGTGTTTTATGAGCAAAAATGAGCTACAAGTGGTCTTAAAATGGCAAGGAGAGAATTTTGTAAATGTTCACCTGTAATGTGAGCTACATTTAGTAGTAAGTTGTATAAACTCGTGTACGTCAACTCTTAACAGGTAGCGACCGTATTTGGCTGGGAATGCGTAAACCAGATGATTTCTCCGATATGCACGACTTTAGATACTACTCAGATGGAAAGCGTATAGAATATCAATACTGGATTCCCTCCAAACCAAATTACGAAAACCATGAGGAGTACTGTGTATTAATAAGGCCAGATTTCAACTACCGATGGAACGATGTCCGCTGTACTATATTACGAAAGTTTATTTGTCAACTTTGACGGGATTTCAAAGGCACTATATGTCGAAAACTGATTTGTTAACTACCAATGGTAAATCCGTCCATTCCATCGTACTCTACTCTCTACTCACTATTCACTTTCTTTCTGATACTGATTCAGTGATTAGCTAATTGGCTTATTCAGTAACGAACTAAATGACTCATTAACTAAGTCACTGATTGATTCGATAACTTGATATTGTATATTCAGGCAAAATAGCTGACCATAAATATTTCACATATTTTTACTTACATTCACTAGTAATTTAACAACAACAACAACAACATCAATAAAAACAACAACACCAACAATAATAATAATAATAATAATAGTGATTATAATAGTTATATTAATAATAATATTAACAATAATAATGATAATGGTAATAATAATACTAATTATAATAATATTGTATGTCTATTTTGAGTAGCATAATAACTTCATTCCCAATCATTCTCGTTATTATATATATATATATATATATATATATATATATTTACGCACTAAAGAAATATTTCTCATTTTATTACATTGTTTAATAAGTACAGGATAACAACACAAAACCCTTAACGTGAAAGAAGAATCGGAATCGGTTAACATTCGTATACTTTAAGAATTTGTTAATATCGTGACAAATTAACAGTGGAAGAATCATCAAATTTTAGTCAACATTTAGAAACAATTTAGTCTTCTTACAGTAATCTGGTTTACGGTATTTGTTATCGTATTTTGCTGGTGTCAATGTACATGGCATTTATTCTAAATTTATTTGAATTATTTATTTAAAATTATTGATTACAAATACGTTTCTAAAATCTTTTGATTAATCTGTTCGTCTTTATGTCTAAATAAGAAAGAATTTAGATACATCAACTGGTTGTAGGTAACATATTCTAGTTATCTTCGGTAAACATTCTAATTATTATAACACACACTGTATACCGGATGTATATTAAAATCACTTATTAATACATAATATCAATTACTGAAGTCCCAAAATAATTTCAAAGCATTTTTCGATCATATTTTCTACAGCGGTGCCAAATAAGAAAGCTTGATTATTATTATTATTATTATTATTATTATAATTATTATCATCATCATCATCATCACCAATCATCACCACCACCACCATCATCTTTATTATTATTTATTATTATTATTATTATTTTTATTAACAAACAAATTCATGTACATTATCTTTTTGACTCTGAAAATAACCTTGATGTTTTCTTTGACCTGATGGATTGAGCGTGAGACTATTTACCTGTGACTATGGTCATTGTGTGCGTGAGGTCGCAATTTCGTGGCACTATTGTCGAATGAATTTTCATCCAGCCAGGCAACTGGCAAGGTATTCTAACTTTACTTAGAAATAATCTCCGTGGGGAAGCAATATATTACGTCAGGGAAATATGCTATATTTCTCGTCAATAATCTCGTCATGTGTGGTCGAAGCCCTCGAGATATCTTCAAAGTACCCAATCACCTGTTCGACAAGAGGGATACCGCTGTTTCTGTTCGAAATCATACCTGGACAATTCAGTGATTTATTTCACGATCAGATCAAAATCATCACGGACAACATATAAACTATTATAATTTTGTCATCTTGCAGATCTCGCAACATATTAATGAAAGCTCTTGATATATTATGCGAGCTAGACCCTCTTCCTATATAACTGCTAAAGCGGTGCTTGGATGAGCTGCTTCCACTACGAATGGAAATAATCAATGCCTCGATGCAGATTGATCATGTTCCAAAGGTTTTCTAATAAGCCCACATGAGTTCAATAAATCAAGTCGAGATCCAGATGTACCGCTGAACTACTGGTTCGTGTCAAATCTGGCATTTCTTTCAAAAAACCTTTACAATCTAACACTCTTCATGAACCATACGAGGCCGTACATCGGAAGATGTAGTCCACAGAAACAGCTCTAATACAGCTACAGCGCGCCATAACTAAGTCACCTAATCAGGGTCGTGTAGCAATGCTGGTGATCCTGGACTTACCAGAGGTATTTGATACGCTGGATTACCATATGCTCATTAATATATCCGAACAGGGATTTAGAATCACTGGGTGTGTACTGAAGTGGTTTCTAGTCTCTGATTGGATGACGAAAAACAACAATTCATTTAATCTTTTATTTTCACACTCTATTTAAACAGATTGGCAAACCAATCCAAATTTCGCAGTTTATCAAACACCACAATAGCCTTTGAAGTGACAGGTGTCTATATCTACCCACCATTTACTCGAATCCTAATGTAACAATACAATTGCATGTTTCTGTTGTCAAATCAATAGATGTTTTTGGACTGACTGACAATTGAAATTTTAAACAGCGCGATTTATGTTGATTTAATGGTGTTGGGACCTTTAAATTAAACAAGTTTAGTTGAATACATTTCGTTATATTCCAGTTTCTTTAACATAGAAGTGAAAGGACATTTGGCCGCACCAACTAACCACTCGAGTTAAGCTATTATTTCGTTATATCCTAGTTATCTATAACTAACTTTTACTATATCAGGTCATCATTAACTGCAATATTACTAGACGACATCTAGATTTGTGTGTGTGTTTGCGTGTGTGAGTGTGTGTGTTTGCGTGTGTGCGCGTACGTGCGTGTGTTTTATAAAGATATTTAATGCGCTGGCACAGGTGTTATGCTTTCATTCAAACAACAATTATAATTCCAAATTGATTAAAAATATATTTAATTGCATGGATTATTTAATTGTCGTTATAATTAGAAAATAATGAAATTAAAATAATAAAAAACAGAACAGGATAATCTAAATATAAAAAAGAAACGACCATTGAAACAAAACCAGAGTTTGTGCTGAACAATACGGCCAAGAATTCATCAATAAAGATTAAGTCTAAAATGAAAAACTAAAATATCATGAAAACATTATGAATAATATGCGAATAATACAAGTATAAATAAGAATAAATTGAGATCAATACTAGTAGCAGCGATACAGCACGACTCAACCGGTTTCGAACTATTAAAGTCTTCATCGGGTTGCATAGAATGTCTAAGTTACGTTGTTTGTTTTGTTGTTCGGGGAGAATCCCGAGGCTGTCGCTTATTCGGCACAGCCTCTATGTTGGAGCGGTTGAGAAACCCCATCCCCCACCACTGACAGGGGAGCAGTACGGAAAGATGGAGCCAAAATAACCTGAGGATGGTCACTGTCAGAGAATTTTACGTCCTGAGGTTTTTTTAACGTCCCCTTTATTTTTACTAATTCAGTGAAGACGACAGCGCCATTTAACATGGTCAACCACCCAAGATGTTGTTAGCCGAGAAATTAATCTCTGGAAAAGTTTCGATCTCTTGCTGGGTTCTAACCTCTGACCCTTGGCACCAAGTGCCGGGTGCTTAACCGCTAGGCCACCGGAGCTCACTATCTAACGTTTCCATATTGCTCGAGGTTTATATACACAATTTTCAATAGGAAGCCACGCACTTAATCCTTTAGTACTTTTTATCAAAGGAGGTGTGCCATTTTAACCTCTTTGTTAGTCGTAGCTTCCTATTTGACAATTGATATATAGATATCTCATTGCTTTACAAACATAGTAACGGTGGGTTGAGATTTTTGTGTTTCGGGCGATTGACGCTTTACTGAAGTTGTGTTTGTGATTAACTTTTCCAGAGCTTCATGTGACATTCTATTTATTTTAAGGTATTTATTTCAACTTACTTGACACTAAACAACCCGATAAGTGTTTATGTTTAGTGTAAGCAGTGATGGTACTATATTGGTAGTGTTCTAAAAAACTGTTCGGTTTAAATATTTTAAAATGTTTATTTATTATTCTTGAAGCCATATTGCCTGTTCTAGAAACGGCATTGCTAGAGCTACAGTGTCACTTTTTCGGCCGATTCTAATATATTTCCAAAAGTTTTTTGTTTAACCCTTTTGGTTCTAATGATCCAAGGGTATCAATCCAAAACGTTTCTCGTTTTAGTCTATTAATTCGGTCCTGCCAATCAGAACCTGAACTGTGTATTTGTTCAATCGGTATTAAAATATAATCACCGAGTGATAGATGGTTATAATCAGGCAGAGAATAGTTATCTGCGTGTACTTTTAAATGTGTATATAAAGAAGAAAGTCAATGTTTTCTTTCAATTGTAAATCGGTGGCCATTAGCTCTTATGCGAAGAGATGTACTAGTTTCGCCAACATATTGTTTATTACAGAAGTAGCACTGTTAAGCATAAATAACGTTTGAAGAAGAGCAATATATATCTCCCACTATGCCAAATGTTTTGGGTTACAGTGCTCGTAATATTTGAACAATCACTTATTAGATGACACGTCATGCGTTTAATAATATTGCGTGGTTTTTAACCCCAACAGCTGTTATTTGGAATAGCGGTCAGTTAGGTAAGGTAAGGTAATATTGTTTTTAGGGTATCTGAATGTGATATCTAAATAATTCACCGAATCAATACAGATATAAGATTTAAATTTAATGGGTGATTCAACTGTATTAGAAATATTTAGAAACTCAGAGAACACATCCTTGCCATGTGGCCATATTATGAAAATATCATCCAAATACCGGAAGCAGGTATGAGGTTTTAATAGACATTTATCTAATGCCTCTTTGTCAAATTTGGCAATGTTAATATCGGCGTTGCATGGTGCCCAATCCCTACCGATAGAAGTGCCAACATTTTGGACACAAATACACATAGCAAAGTCATTACATGGTTGACACAAACACACATAGCAGAGTCACTACATGGTCTACACAAACACACATAGCAAAGTCATTACACGGTTGACACAAACACACATAGCAAAGTCACTACATGGTCTAAACAAACACACATAGCAAAGTCACTACATGGTTGATACAAACACACATAGCAAAGTCATTACACGGTTGACACAAACACACATAGCAAAGTCATTACACGGTTGACACAAACACACAGGGCAAAGTCACTACATGGTCTACACAAACACACATAGCAAAGTCATTACACGGTTGACACAAACACACATAGCAAAGTCATTACACGGTTGACACAAACACACATAGCAAAGTCATTATATGATATACACAAACACACATAGCAGAGTCATTACACGGTTGACACAAACACACAGGGCAAAGTCACTACATGTTCTACACAAACACACATAACAAAGTCACTACACGGTTGACACAAACACACAGGGCAAAGTCACTACATGTTCTACATAAACACACATAGCAAAGTCATTACACGGTTGACACAAACACACAGGGAAAAGTCACTACATGGTCTACACAAACACACATAGCAAAGTCATTACATGGTTGACACAAACACACATAGCCACAGATATCAACTACCTGAGTTCAAACCTCGGCGTTGGCATGTCTAACGGGTGTCTCATATTTAACTTTGCCTCATTATCTTTGGAGGTCACTCGGCCCATTTAGCCTACCTTGTGTACAAATATGGCCGTAATTTATTGTTTCATTTAAAGTGATTCAGTACGATAAGGAAACCATCAAACCACCAGTATTGCTTGCTCTTGTTGTAGTACAAATGTACACAAAACAACTGATACGTTTTTGCGTCGCCGAGCATCGGAACCATGTCCGTTGATGTTAAAGGTCCAAATGTGCGCTTTTCCAGTGTTCGGACGCGGAACCGTGTATATGCTGGTGTAAAAGAACCGAGCAGTGAACGCGCAAACGCCTATTTTGGCTTGTTTCGGATGCTCAGACGCAGATATAAAAAGATCCGAGTCAACGTGTTACAATCACGTCGATATAGTTAGACAGGTGTGCTATCTTCTATCTCATTTATTGTTGCTTAAGCATCTTCAAAGATGTCGAAAGCCTCAACCTAACTTTAGATAGGGACGTCGTTATGTCGTGAATATTATTTGACAAGTGCTTTTAAATGGGCGTAGGGAAAATGACGCGTGAAATGAGTCGTTTTTGCTTTGCTTGTGGTTGCCTTAATACTTCACGTCTTTGAAATCGGGGATATAATTGTTAAATGACGTTACGTCACAAACTGGCCAGAAACGAAGCGCAAACGATTTTTTGGACAAAATGGTCCGCGATAGGGGGTCTGTTTACCTTCTTTGCGCACGGCCATGGCAATATCTATTAACAAACAAAGCTAGCCATGTTGTTGCCAATATTCCACTCTTTCCCTATGAAAATACGAAACTAACCTAGCCTGCGATCACTTTTAAATCTAAACCACAATAATACATTTATTAATAGTTGAAATAGAAAAGGGAAACCACAACTGTGATAAAGCTGAGAATGTTTTCTATTTAATGGTATAATT
Organism: Paralvinella palmiformis; assembly: GCA_025642065.1. NCBI lineage: Eukaryota > Metazoa > Annelida > Polychaeta > Terebellida > Alvinellidae > Paralvinella > Paralvinella palmiformis. The sequence goes on from JAODUP010000554.1 coordinate 233,657, forward strand.
GTAGTTTTTTATGCGAAACTATCCATGCTGCACAATGGGAAAAAAACAGAGGTCCTCCAGTGCCAAATCTCGTAAATTCCCGCAGCGTCAGTTCAACATGTTTAGGTTGTTATACAATCCGATCAAATCTATGCCTAATTTAGCCCATCCATCCTATTTTATGTATGATATATGCATAATAATATACATAGATATTATATTTGACTATATTTCTTTCGTGCACATTGTGAATATTTAAGATGTAATAGAGAATTAAACATCTGTTTTTGAAAAGTTGCTTGGTTCAAGTTTGTCGGCCTAAGATAAAACACTAAAAGGCAATTATTTTGGGATAAAGTTGCATTGTGTTCGTGATTATTTGCATTTCAACTTGTTAGATGTGCATAAAACAATTGATGCATGATTTAATGAGACCATGGATTATGTCCAACATTAAAATTGCATCGATTTAATATCGTCTTTTCCATTGGATTTATCTGTCTCACTTGAAAAATAGTTCATCACATTTGTCACCGTAATATGATTTTCATGCATATAATATGTATATATAACTACATTCTAATCATAAAACATATTGTATTGTGGTTAACTTCTTTATAAAATATATAACGTCACAACACCTGAACTTCTTTTTCACTGTATGCCGATTTTAATTGTTTGTTTATGTCTGTGGATTAAAAATATATGCATTGGACCTTACAATGGTGATTTTCTACCCTATCGAGCTACATATTTCCCAAATGATGTAAGGAAACAATGTCAAGTTATATATTTATTATTCACTTCAAGACCTATCTAATGAAACAAAAATGGATGTTCTACGACTAATTTGAAAATTTCACCATTTCTCACTTTGGAGCGCCCTGAAATAAACAAAGTCTAAATTTGCTGATTGGTGTTTCGGCCAATTTTTCACCCTTATTTCTGAAAAATATGATAACTTGATACATATTTATTTATTTTAATGTGTTATACATAAATATTACATTACACAAAAATGATGAGAACAGGTCAGTGGTTCATTTTTGTTGTGATTTATGATGTTCATAAGCCCTTCCCCTCTGGCAATGGTAAATTTCTGGAATTATACTTTTGTGACCTGTCAAATAAGTGGCGATATTTGGGGCATATTTTAGCCGATTACTCAATAATGATAAAAGATAGCCCCATTAAACTATATATTTTCTTCTTAGTTATGACAAGACCTATCCAATGAGCCACTCTGTGACCATTCTAAAAAAAATACTGCCTTCCCTACTTTAGACTAAATAAAAGTGTATTATGCTTAATCACCATATTTAAAAAAATAGATAACGGGTTCGGGAGTTAGCGCATGCGCAAGTCCTTGCCGCCATATGGTGTCAGCGCATATGTATTGAGTGCTTGGACCTTTAGCGCTAGCGAACGCGGTTCCGATGCTCGGCTACGCAACCACTTCGTTTTAACAAATATTCTTGAGTCCGCAGATACTCTTGTCTGCATGTTTGTGGTGGTTTAAACGTCATTCGATAGATAACGTCACCATGCATAATTGCCCCCACAAGCGAGCCATTTCGTCCCATATATACACAGAGTGAAGAAAGCGCAAGTACACCAATATTTCAGTGACCGAAAAGGACTTGTATTACCGAAATTTAGGTAGTACCGATGCATCGTGCGGGCCGTCGAAGCAAAATACCAATCAAACGACAAATACAAACATAATTTAAGCATGAAAAAATAGTTGAAATGTGTTTTTTATTTCTTCACAATTCCACACGGCTATACGGCGGTTTTGGAGTGATACGGTCGGGTAACCCCTACAAGATTATTTTTAAGACTGACCTAATACTCTAAAACAGCCGAGATACCAAAGCCCCATTCAGTACCCCTGCACCCCAAATGTGAGTGTAACCATAATTAAGAAAGTTGTTGTTCGTTGTCTGTTTGGTTATTAACCCTAATTAAGATTGTCTGTTTGGTAATTAAGATTATCCTCACCTGTCTTATTGAACAATTACCACCTCCAACCTTTTTTACTTCACATTTGCTAATAATAAATGAAAGCCCAGGTAAAATTGGCCAATAAATGCAGGCAGAAATGCAAATCGTCATCGCTGTATTTATCACCCAAGTGCGTCAGCTGAGTCACAACAAAACCGGGACAAATTGACAAAAACAAATATTACTCTTGATCACTATTTATTTTGTATAATTCACTAACATAACATGAGTTTGGAAGTTTATGTATCCTTTCCAACGTAAGTGTAGCAACATGTTGTTTTGCTATTGACAAATTCTCTTGAGCAGTCGACATGCCCAATTTCGGCACTTCGTTTTAAGGGCGCCAACGGATGATCTCATTCTTGCTTAAACTATTCATTTTGCTTACATAGTATCAAATTATCGTAAATAGAATTAACAAAATACATATTCATGTATCTATATATACAGTGTATAGAACCGTGAGATCATATATACTACAACTTGGAAACTTCAAAGCAATAATGCAACTCATTCTGTCATCACAGAGTGCATATTTCGTGGCCGGGAAATACCATATTCTTATATGTTCTCTGAGCTTTGCTCTAGTTTGACTCTTTTATATCACACAGAAACTCCCCATCTTGACAAATCATAGAACCTGTTGCGAATATGAATTAGGAGTCTCTTTCACCTACTGACTCAGTTTCCATGATGCTTTATAAAATTGCACATATTGATATAAACTTCACCAATTTAGAAAAGGAAGAACACATATCTTAAATATATTGTCGTTGGTGCTCGTGACAGTCATTCTGAACCAGGAACACTATTGCCCGACAGCCTCGTTATATTTACATCGATTTGTGGTTAATGACCGTCTTGCTTACAGTCAACTATCAAATACACTCAATCTCAAATATAAATTACCAATTTGTCACTATTAATTTATATTATCAGGATCATAATATTGCATAAATGTGGTCTTAAAAAGTCTAACCAGCGCTTCGATGATTTTTCAGCGGTGGTCGTGATGTTATGTTTTATTCGCAAGGGGTCGCCATTGGTCAACATGGAGTAAAATGTGATTTGGTTAAAAATGGCGTTCTAAAAAATCAGTTACACTTTTTTCACATTCCATAATTTTTTCAGTAGAGTATCTATAGGACTTCAGAAGATATTTCCACATCATTTACAAAGTCACTACACGAGTGTATGTAGTGACTTTGTTGGTGTGCAACCAGGTCTGAGTGGTGAGTTGGTGGGTAAAACAAGTGCACACACACACACATATACACACACCCCCACCCACATAAACACACACACCCATATATATGGGTGTGTTTCTCCACGAGTATGATTGGCAATTAAATTATTATTTTACTCTAAATAGCCATGCACAATAATAATAATAATAATAATAATAATAATAATAATTATTATTATTATTATTATTATTGGTGGTGTTGTTGTTGTTTTTATTGATGTTAGTGTTAAAGTACTAGTGTAAGTAAGAAGAAAAAAAAATGAAATATTTAAGGTCAGCTATTTTCCCTGAAGATACGGATTTATCATTGGAAGTTGACCAATCAGTTTTTGATCAATTTTGCATTTGACATCCCGTAATCGGTGGTCGTTTTCCGGCCTTGCCAGTACAGAGGTTTCTTTGTGTTATAATTATTTGAATTGGGTGGCGGCCAGTATTCACACTCAGAGGCTTTTCATTTGAGTGGGTACCTGAAGTCCTTTACACAAGAGAAGCAGTTAGAAGAACGAGTATTGTACCTTCAAAGTTGACCATTATACTTTCGTAATATAGTACAGGGGACATCTTTCCATCGGTAGTTGAAATATGGCCTTATTAATACACAATACTCCTTGTGGTGTCTGTAATCTGGTTTGGAGGAAATTCAGTATTGATATTCTATACGCTTTCCATCTGAGTAGTATCTAAAGTCGTACATATCGGAGAAATCATCTGGTTTACGCATTCCCAGCCAAATACGGTCGCTACCTGTTAAGAGATAACGTGCTGGATTGAATACAGCTTGCCCCGAAAAGAATTATGTACATCAATCGTACTTTACCTTTTTATATAGGTTACTACTAAAGTTAGCTCATATTACAAATGAACATGTACAAAATATTGTCCCATATCAATTGTTTGGCCAAAATACCTTTTACTAATTTCTTTCCCAGCGATAATACGAGTAGTTGTCTCAAAGAACACATTAGTAAAATATTATCCTAAATAAATGATTGAGCCAAATTACAAACACTTTTTAATAACCTGTTTCACGATCTCACCTGCGACTTCCCTAATGTGGTCCATTTCTGTGCTATCTTTAGGTTCCACAGGAAAGGCCTCTGGTAGTATTTTCTGACACGCTTTGATGAGATTAGTCCCTTTTGTTGGTCCATAGATTTCAATCGTATAACACTTTTCAGCCTTTCTATCCCATTGAAATCCATCCGGGCAGGACACTGAAACATTGAATTAGGACATTAATGAAGAACTTCAATGTAATGACAACAGGTTATTATGTTGGTGGAATGAAACTGGAATCCTGGACACCTTCTTGGGCTCTATGAATTCGTATTGTCAGTGGCGTCCATGGATGTCTAAAATTGGTAAAACGTGAGACATGCTTCTAGAACATTACAGTAATAATGTCAAAGAATGCAAGAAAATCGAAGGACAACATTCATTGTCGTGAAAAATAATATTTCCTACTAAATATCATCACACAAAATATATGAGCTATTGTTTTAGCATCAAGGAACAGATTGTAATATAAGTGCAATTTGGGCACAATAAACTAGACGATGATAACCGAACTAATGACTCAGTTGATGAAGAATTCCTGCGTTTTGTTTACGGGGACACTGGCAGTATAGATGATGACAATGCAACTAAATTCCTTGAATCAATTGATTCAGCGGGCATAATCCAGCAACACATTCGTTGATCGGCCTACAATGGAGCATCTGTCAAGCGTGGGCAAGTTGGTAGTGTTTAAACCAGGATCCGTACAATCATTCTTTGAGCACAATATGTGCACTGAAGACATAAACTGAGACACCGTGTGATAGTCGTTGGGTATTCGGGACTGACTGTTTGTCTTGTTTGGTACAGCTTACCGATTTATTGTCGAGGCACAACATGCACTTAGCGATGATGGAGACACCAGAAACAGAGGTTTTAAAACATCCATCACGAAGACGTTTCATTATTGAAGCAGTGACGTTACAGCACATCTTCCAGTACACCGATATTGTCTGTAGCCCTTTAAGAGGTCCAACCTTGATCTAGATGAGACTACAAAGGAAGCCGGAGTATGTGTTTGCACGCTAGAAACAGAGCGTAATAATGAAGCTGTTTGGGAAGCATTGTTCGAGAAGTCTACATGGATTACTAGCAAATATGAAATACACCCAGTAAAGGCACGAACAGTTCGAAGGCAACAACATCATGCCAATCTTGAGGAAGAAAACCGTTCATAATATTGGAAACGATCCATATACTTGTCCATATACATGCCCTTCTTCGACCATCTAGCAAGTGAACTGACGGAGACACTGGTGGACCCATTACCTGGATTCTAAACGCAGTATCTCCTATTAATAAAATACCTGGTTTAAATGCTGTGGTAGAAGTTATATACCACCATTATGATGATAACACGGTCGAGATTCAACCATTGGAGCAACAAGGCTTTGAAGTGAACAGATGGAGAATGACATAGCGAGACATAGATGGTGCACCTCAGGACCAAGTCACCACGCTGGATGCCTGCAACCATTAATTCCTCCCACAGATATACTGCACAGTTGAATGTAGCTTATGTGTATTAAATGCATTCAAACGCCCCTGCGTAATACAATGACAGGACACAGGTTGTCTTGGCCAGCACTTCTACACCTTCACATGGACATGGATATTGATGAGGCTTATACCAATTTGGCAGAGCTAATAAAAACGACTGCAATTTCTATTTGACTAATTTAATTTATGATTATTGGTACCCATATCTGTATTTGATATACTTAGAACATACTGAATAAGCATACACCTCACACTTATTATATGTTTGGTCACTGATAATGATAATGTTTCACATACTATACCTTCATATATGGACCAAATATGTCCCAAAAAGGAAATTATTAATATAGCTCCATGTTGGCAAAGTTCACAAATACAAAATCTATTTGTGCCTACCATCTGACAAATCCAAATTTATACATCTCTACCAAAAGTATTGTCCCATCGTAAATTTGTATCTGTAAAAAATGAAATACATAATTACAGAAAAATGGCAAAACCAAAACACCATAATTTGAATGTGGTTTGTACATACATATGATCTGTTCAATCATTTGAACAGGGGTAAAACATACTGATGCTTGTTTGAGCGGGCATACAGGCATGTGCCTATCTATGACTCTGACCAATTCGAGGCAGTATTGCGATCAATGCAGTGAGTGCGATGATCTGTTGGTCAGATAGTAAAAGCGCAGGTCAGCAGGCAGCATCTCATTTTTCTCCCGAATGTGATGTATTAGTGTGGTTAATGTGTTGTCATGGAAGAAAGTGTTGCCGTTGCAACATTTCTCAAGATCCCGCCACAGCCATACTAGTGGATCAAGAATCTGTTAGCAAAGATGCCTTGTCAGTTATTGAACTGAATAATATTGGCGGCGTCAAATTAAAACAGTTGGCTTAGAAGATACTCAGATATGAATATGTGTTTCCCGAGGATACCACCATGAGCATTCCAGCAATAGCAAAGGATGAGGAAATCGCAACAATTTCACCGAAGCACAGTACATTAGGTATGTCGGCGTCCACTCTCCTGGATAACCTGCTCAATACGACTGATGACAGTGAAGCAAAGACAAAATGTATGGGTTTGAACATAATATTTGCGGAATATGATACAGGGGACTTAAATTCTTTGCTGTATTTGTCCGGTAACAGTGGGACAAACTATCTGGATATCGTGGACTTTGTACCAAGCAAGGGCTATCTACAGGGAAGCGGAAAATAAAGTGTTGGCAGGGGAGGTCGAACTTATGCTAAAGATGGCTCCCCACAAAAAAGTGTCGATGTTGGACTGGACGGCAGCAAATGCCAGGATTATGGCCAAATTATTATTGGAAGTGAAGCTGGCAATAAACCGAACTGCCCAGTATCTGGCATATACTGTCAAGGTAACGTCATTATGTCATCATTATATGTGGTCATCCGTGTTACTGTATTCCATGTGTACGCACGGGGAAGGTTGTAAATTCAAGCTTTTGTGCATCATTTTTAAAGAGCCTCACCCCCAATTCCAAAAGTATAAGTAGGACAGACGATCCCCAATGCCAACAGGAAATGTTTATACTTACAATGAATATATGAATATTACATCAGAGCAAAAATGGATATCAGATTTGAATGTAGGGAAATGGAGGAAGGAACCTGATGATGATATTGATAGAGACTTTTTTGCATGGTGTGGAACACGGTTTTATGATTGTGGACAGGGAGAATGTGGATAAATGCATAGAAACTAATAACCATTCTTATCGCCTATGAAACATGATGATAGATGGTTTGATTTTGGAGGAAATTGGCAATGGTAGATATGTTCTTGCATGTCATAAACCTTTTATATGTAGCGCTTTAGCTAATATTGAAAAACGTGCTGGTTCGCTTCGATTGATCTTGGATGCGAGTAAGCCAGATAAGGGCGCTCTGAATTCATATTCTCTGGTGCAAGATCAGGTACAATATGAACGAGTTCAAGATGCGCTAAATTTAATTAAACCAGGGTGTTTCATGACTAAAATAGACATTAAAGCGGTTTATGTTTGGGGATGCCATGATCCCACTTATATTATGACACGACAATGGACCATTGCATACATCATGTAATGTGCAGACCTGGTTAGATGAACATGATGTCCAGGTGATCAAGTGGTCAATTCAGTTTCCTAAATTGAAGGTGATCGAGAATATATGGGGTATGTTTATTGCATAAGATGTTCTCAAATTGTTTCCAAGTTCTTATGTTGAATTTTAAATAAAGTATTATTGTTAGATTGCAGAAAATAATATATGACATTCTAATACATATATGCATTATAAAACTTGATGGGACTAGATTATTGGTTCGGATTTGTTTATTATTAGCACGTTACCACTGTATGCTAAATTGCTAGAAGAAACTGGCACTGACATGATGGACAAATTATACAGTTGCTGATGTGGTCCTGAAATCCTTTATCTATATCTGGCCCTTTGCCCAAATGGCTTGTAAAAGACTATTCCGCGAAGAAGCCCTATCAGGAACGAATAAAACAATCTTCAAAAAATATGTCCTTGTTCTGTCATTGTTATAAAAAGGTATTTTGAACAGTAATGTTTTAAATGATATCTCGTCTGTTCCGCTCCATAATATTATGTCGAATTACAAAAGACAAAACCACTACATATCGGTAGATTCTATTTAACCCCGATCGATCTGTAGAAAATCCTAAAGGTTATGCTTAGGGAAATTAATTGATTTGAATGAAGAGATCGTTTCAGAGAACCGAGTTACCTACCATCATCTTAAGAACATCCTTTGTCTTAATCATTCAAAATTAGTATTTAATACAGCGAGTCATACGTTTAATACATCTCTTAATACATCTCTTACAAATTATCGTAACCGCCTACATTATGGCACAACCTTGCCTCTGCTAAATCTGAATATTATAATACAAAGATCAAAGCATCCAAGGGAAATCAAAGGACTGTTTTCACTGTTGTGAATAAAGTATTACATAAAAGTCAAACTGTCCTTCCAAATAATATCAACTCAGATAAAGATATGGCCCATTGTTTTAATAACTTCTTCTGTCAAAAATATTAAATATACGTAGTGGGTTCCAGTCCAGTACCTTATCACAGGATAAGCCATTGGTAGAAGAGTCCTGCATATCCATGATGGATACATTTGAGACTGATATCAGACAGTTGCTGAAAAGGTCATCTAATGCTTTCTGTGCAGTTGACCCTATGCCTACATGGCTTGTGAAAGATTGTCTGGATGTTCTGATAAACCCAATTACAAATATAGTTAATAAATCATTATCTCTGGGTGTTTTCCCAAGATCCATGAAAGCTGCCCTTGTAAAACCATTAATAAAAAAACGACACTATGGACTGTAATATTCTAAACAATTACAGATCTGTTTCAAATCTTACATTTGTATCTAAAGTTATAGAAAAGGCAGTTGCTTTCTATCTAAACAAATATTTAATTAATAATAACCTTAATGAATCACTACAGTCTGCCTATAAAAGTGGTCACAGCACTGAAACAGCCTTGGTTCGAGTGAAAAATGATATTATGATGTCAATTGATCACGGTAAGCCAGTAATACTTGTTCTTCTGGACCTGTCTGCTGCATTTGATACAGTTGACCATAATATACTTTTCTCTAGGTTAAAGACATGTTTGGTCTGTCAGATAAAGTACTTGAATGGTTTAGATCCTATCTGGATCATTTAATCATTCTATTGAAAACATAAAATGTATTCTAAAAATGGGCAGATACTTTTTCCTTTGTGTTTATGAAAACACCTAATTAGGGTCTCAGTGTATAGAGCCTTTCAATCACTCCTGCTAGTAATGATACTTTGTTAGATATGTATTATTATTATAGTAATTATTTAGTAATTATTTAGTAGTAATAGTAGTACCGATAATTAACACATCCATGTTATGTTATATTGCTAACTTACTGTATAGTGCTGTTCCCACGTTTTGGACAATTCGCGTAGAATTCCATACACATTTGTAGATATTACACATTCCAAACTTGTCATCATGCCACTCAATGCTAAATAACCAGCATTCCAAATACTGACGGCATAATCTGAAATGGCAAAGAGTACTAAATTTTCTTTAGGACTTTCAAAACGAGGTTATATCAACATAATAGTTTTCATTGCTGTACTGTAATTGACAAACGTATTATAATACCTATTTATTTGACTGACTGACTGACTCAATGACTCAATGACTGACAGACTCACTGACTGACTGACTCACTCACTCACTCACTTAGTCGCTCAGTCGAATGCTTAAGCCATTTATCACGATATTATTAAAATATGATATAAACTAGAATACCAACCGTTTTAGAAAAATATTAGCTATTTATTCTGATATATAGAAATACTAATCTCTTACCTACGACATTTGTTGACAGGCCACGCTCCTTCTCCTATCAGGACGTCCCCATTATAGGATCTATTCGCAACTTCGTGGAATCTTTGTCGATGACAGATGTCATCAGATGGACACGAAGTTACGAAGATAGAAAACAAGACGAGCACCAAACATTGTGGAGCAAACAACATTTCCTAGTTTGCCAAACATATCAGATCTACAACCAGAATAGCAATTATGACATAACATCCTATAGCAAATGAGTCCTGTCTCCAAAATGCCGTCATTGGGGATATCGATTTTTTAAATGTATCCATGTTTGGCAAGCTGCCAGTTTCATGCATTAAAAAGTCTTGTACGCTGCCTCAATAAACCGTGGAAAATATAATTATTGTACTTTGTTTAGCAATGAAAGAACCAAGAACACAAACAACGAACTCAATAACAAAGATACACAACAATGAATTAATTATGAATTCAGCCATCGATAATCGTTTAGCTCTATTTATAATAATAATAATAATAATAACAATAATAATAATAATAGTAATACAAATTATAATAATAATAACAACAATAATAACCACAATAATTATAATAATAATTGTTGTTGTTGTTAGATATCACACACAATATACATCCATCCCTTATTACCACATACGGCATTGAATTAGAACCCGGTACTTCACGGAATTGGTGTACCTTCCCTTTATTGCATATTTCTGTCTATCTATCTATCTATCTATCTCTATCTATCTATCTATCTATCTATCTATCTATCTATCTATCTATCTATCTATCTCTATCTATCTATATATCTATCTATCTATCTATCTATCTATCTATCTATCTATCTATCAATCTCTGTCTATCTATCTATCTATGTGTCTAATATATTCTTTCTCGTGTCCTGGTGCTATTTCATTATATTAATGCAATTTTATTATTAACTTAATTTCGCGTCTCAATTTTTATAACAGTTAATATTTTTAACGCACCTTTGCCACACTATTGGTATATATTGTTATGTGAACATTATATTTAAGAATTGTTGCTTAGAATAGCCTAGAAAAACAATTATTTTGTTAATAAATAACTTTGACCACGCCCAGTGTTTAGTCCTATATTTTCAAGATATTATTGGGTGCCATATTGACAGTCACATATCCAAATATCATACCAATGTAACAAGTTAGTATATCGGTGAATCACATATATGTTAATTATTTTATTTTAGGAATGAATTTAGACAACTCTTACCCTATTTCTTGTTAATCCTGAATTTTTGTTGTTGTCATTTTACAGACTCTAAATGCTGTAATTATTTCATTATAAAAATAACATACTTAATACTGTTTCGTTTCTCTCGTGGTGAATTCGTATTTGCAGCTCTCTGAAACAGGTGATAATGCATCATAGACAGGGGGGTGACACTCCGCTCTTCCAACTGATGAGTTTTCCACTCAATTTATTTCAGAATCTGGCGTTAGATAGGGTGCAAGCTAGAAACCCCATGGCTGTTGTACATCTATTGTGGTTGATGGGAATTAACTTTGACGTCAGACTATTTAAGCCTTGTTCAGGGAATCCTTTTTGTGCATAAACATTGTAGATAAACATTCTTACATTTAGCCATTTATGTATTTAACCAGAGAAGACATCATATTTGTAAGCATATTTCAGACACAAAATAATTATTCATGTACCTTTCAGATAATAATATTGTTTCAAGCTGTCGTCAAATGACAGTACTCACAATGGTAATTGTTTATACACATTAACAGCCAGTGGCATCACTATGGATGCACACAAAAGGACCTCACTAGTATCAAAAGGACAGGATTGGTCCTAATGCTACGCAAAAATGTAACAAAAGAACAAAGCAATATATCTGTCTATCTATCTATCTACCTATCCATCTATCTATCTATCTATCTATCTATCTATCTATCTATCTATCTATCTATCTATCTATCTATCTATCTATCTATCATATATCTATCTATCTATCTATCTATCTATCTATCTATCCATCTATCCTATCTATCTATCTATCTATCTATCTATCTATCTATCTATCTATCTATCTATCAATCTATCAGTCTAATAGTAACTCGATATAGATAGATAGTGTGGTCCTTTCAAACATTACCTCATAAAATACAAACCACTGACTTGTTTTGTACATCCTTAATCAGTTTAATACTTAGAGGTATCATGCATTAATTGTATGAAGATTTACATAGGTGAGGTAACATTTGCTGATGTTGTGATCAAAATATGTATCTACTGATGCTATTGTTACAATAACATATTGACGTATCGACTGCTCCCAGGAAAAACGCTCTAATGATTTAATATTCCGTCTGGTGTTGTGTCCTATATCCATTATTCGCCCCAAAGTTGTATTATAAGTTTTCGTCTTTTTTCGATCTGGTGCAAGACTTTGAAGTTTGTAACTGCCGGAACCAGGGTAGGCCATTTTGATGAAAGTGTAAGATATATAGTTCTATTATTTCACTGTTTGGATATTTAGAATATTGCTTGAGTAGAGTAACTTCTTGTATATCCAGTATACAAAATCTGCTGAAATCGTTCCACGTTTAAGAAAGATACAGATGTTTTAAGAGTCGATCAAATACGGGTCATATGCTACTTTATGCTTGTCAAATGCTATCGGGTGGCATATTATTTACTATAATTCTCGGAATATGAGGAATATATCTATCATTTTCCTAAGTTTGGCGTTTTATGGCTTACTTAGTATCCTGAGCTGGAGTTAATTAAATAAATATGATACATATGATAATAAGATACATATTTGCCTTTATCAGCCTGTCTGTTTATTATCTGACAGCGACTTGGTGGTATATTTAAAGTACAATGATAAATAAGACTAAATCAATCACAACATTTGGTTTTGCCGATAATTTTCATAGTTTAATTGCGCCCAACAAGTTAACTCTAAGGTTGGAGCATGTGCTGCCACCTGCCATTCAATTTGAACAATAAACGATTTATATTCGTTTTTCTATTTTGTGATTCCTTTTTATATTGACGGCGAAGCACTTAAAAATTGGCGGGAAAATTATTAAGTTTCTCACTCATATCTACTGCTACCTATGTATTTAGGTGATTATGTGCGGGAAAATGTGCATGAGAAGGATCTTATAACCACATATGGTCACAATTGTTTAAAAAACGCTATAATTTAATTTAGTAAAAACACCATAATAACCGAACATGTCAAAGAATACCTTCAGTGTTACAATGGATGATGGAATTCGCGAATTTACATATCAAATTACTTCTATCTTACAAAGTATATTTATCACCAAATAATAAAACTTTTGTAATTAATATTTAGTCTTTGGCAGAATACCATTTTAAGAAACATATTAGTACGGAAATATAGTTCGAAAATGTGTATGGTTTACATTGTATCTATATTTACATACACAGTGTAATTGTACACAACAGTGGTATGCATAGATGGATCCAGGAGTGAGTCTGCCATATGTGCCCAAATATGGTTTTTAATGAGTCCTTCAGCCTGTATCCGCCACTAGGTATACATCCTTAAAGGGAATTGCAAATATTCCACAGAAAACAATTTAATATTAGGTTTGAAATAACAAGGTTCAATACAAACCAAGTGGGTGTGCAGCTGCAAACATCTTGTGGATTTACGATTCCAATACAGAAACGACACGAAAATTTCAACTATCTATTAACTATCTAGTGTTATATATATATAGGATATAGGAAGGATGGTCGAGTGAAAAGTCATGTTTGTTAGCTCTGCCTTTTCCACTCAAAACCCGGGCGCCTCCGTGGTCTAGCGGTAGCGTGTTGGACCACAGATCACTATCACCCGTGTTCGAATCCCGGCGTGGGCATATCTGAAGGTTGTTTCGTCTTTCACTTCGTCTCATTACCTTTAGAAGTCGCTCGGGCCATTTAGCCTACCTTGTGCACAAAAGTGGCTGTAAAACATCAATCATCATCATCATCATCACCATCCACTCAAAACCCATGGAATAACAGCACGAGAAATGTCAAGTTTGGAATATATGGTGCATGAACGTCTGTAGATTACATTCGTATAAACATAATACGGTCTATCTGCTGATATCATTAGTAATCTGACGGAATATATCCAGTGATTTATTGCTCATTTGGTGCCTTGTCTTGGCCATTGTTTTACGCTCCATTTCACACCGGTGTACACGGTAAACTCGCACTTGTGATCATGACGGGCGGTGCAAGTAAACCACAGACACGTGGTCCAACAACAACGGAGACATTCCCGGCCTTGGCCAAGGCATTACAGGATGAAACCATATCTGTGCTCAAGCTGAAAATTATCGCAGCTGTAGACGAGCTGGATAAGAAGTTTACAAATCTTCTGAAACCAATCAAGAGTGAGAACGTGAAGCTTCGAACAGATGTCATCTCTCTCACTGAGACAGTTAACAAGTTGACGAACCAGATAGCACTCCAAAACGGCACGATTGACTACCTAAGTGCATGTTCCAGAACAAACCGTAACCGACAGATCCGGATGGAGTCATATTCCATGCGTGAACATTTTATTATCTCTGGGATAGACGACTCTACTCCTGGTGAGATGGATTCTGATCTATTGGTAAAACTTATGGACTTATTCTCTCATGAAATGTCAGTTGATATGTCTAACGTCACCATTGTTAGATGTCATCGTCTACGCAAGTTTGCCAGCTGTCCCGGACCCAGGAATGTCATCGTCAGGTTCTCATCACATCTTGGTAAAATCTCGGTCATGAAATCAGCTCGCAACCTTAAGGGTCGTGAACATCCGATTTATATCAATGACCAGTTCCCGAAAGAGATAAACAGTCAACGTGCTACATTACGTCCCATAATGAAGCTAGGCAAGCAGTTGGGTAAAAAGTGTTCCCTGGTCCAGGATAACTTACTGTTGGACGGTAAATCATTTGCGGTAAACACCTTAGCTGATATACCATTTGACATCTCTGAGTTGGCAACCAAACTGACTGAAGATTATGAGTTATTCAGTGGAAGAATATCTCCTTACCGTAACGTTTTCACTCGTGATGACCTGTTCACCCTCAACGACCCTTCATACTGCAGCTCGGAGTAGTACCACCAACACCAGAAGGCCATCGACTACAACAACTACGTGATCGCCGTCGAGATTCTGGACACGCCGGACCCGGTTACCATAAAACATGCTCGGTATCGTATCAAAGACACCGGTGACGGGATGGACAGACACGCACGCGTCATCATGGAGAAGGGAGTCCGGGCCAAATTCACACAGTATCGTGAACTAGCGACAGCCATCACACTGACAGGCACGAGGAACTTCCTAGAATGTAATCAGTACGGACACGTACTGGGGAATCGGTCTATCCTCATCTGAAGCCGCAACGCGTGACGACCTGAGCCATATCAAGGGTAAGAATTTGATGGGTGACATTCTGGCTCCTGTTAGAAAATGATGATGATGATTGATGATTTACGGCCACTTTTGTGCACGAGGTACGCTAAATGGGCCGCCGCTACTGTTAGAGACAATGCAAAATTGATCCTGTAGTGAGTGTCATTACTAATACTATTATTACGTCATGTTCATATTCATGTAACTTACATGTAAATCTAGCTATGTTGCTACTGCCCCAAAGTAATTATAATTATCATATTTGTGGTCACAGCTTTATTGCGGTACTCAAGATCCAGGTCACTCTTTATATATATATATATATATATATATATATATATATATATATATATATATATATATATATATATATATATATATATATATATTTATTTATTTTCGCTGATTAATTGCCTGTCTGTTTGAGGCTTGTTATCGGTAAATGCCGTGTGTTGTATTGCATACTGTAGACGTGAACTAGGTATGCCTCTAATGCGTTCTTATCCATCTGCCCGGTTTCTAGCCTACGTGATGTAACTAAATATATAATGTGAGATCTTTTTGTGAATATTTGGATATAATATATCAATCTATATGCACAGGTATTTTTGACTGGGCTGTGTGGTTGTGGCACCAGTGGCTCGTTCACTTTTAACGCCAGACTTTTGTGACCCGCATAAATTTGTCCTACCTTATGAAATGTAAATATTAATGCTATGATCAAAGGCTATTTATAACAAGACGTGTTACTTCGCGTTTTAACATGGGGCGCCATTTTGAATTCATGGAGCGCCAGGGCCCTAGGGACCGGAGGTAGATTGTCACGGACAGCCCCCTTCGTTAACATGGCGCCTAATGGCACTGGTTCATTGTGCGCCGCGTTTGGGTGCAGTAACAGGAAAAGTATGCACAAATAAAGACATTCCCGAAAGTAAATGAATGCTAGTGAATTTTTTTATATGAATCTGTTTTTTTAGATAAGGGATATTTAAAAAATAAGCATAACAATTTGAAGTAGACACGCCCCTATTTGACATGACTCAAGCAGTAGGCCCAAGCAAGATCTATATAGATCTATATTTGTTTCAGACAAAATCTTATTAAATTTTATTGAACAATATCAACCTATTAATCACAAAATGGGTATGTAAGATATACATAAGTTTACAGTTACATGTACTGGAGCCACTGAAGATGTTATGGGCGGGAGGTATATTTTACTTTGTTATTGTTAATAATATAATTGGACTTCTAAAATTACATTACTATAATCAGATAATTATTCCCTAATTATAGTAATTATAAATAGCCGAGTATTTACATGATCACCTGCATCCATATTTATTTTTAAACGTAAACAATTGGTACTTATTGATATATATGGACTTCTATTTATAATTTAAATGTTATGAAATTAATTATTAAATACCTCAACTAGTGGTAGAAACATTCATTTTTTTTCTATTGACAGAAGTAAAAGATGGGTTATTGATTGTTGTCGTTCAGATATATGATGAGGAAAGATTTAAATTACTTGAATACTAATTGTAGAGTGTATGATATACACTTCACTGAAACGGAATTCATGAACCAGACAAGAGATAAACTTATCTAGAATGCTATTCCAACTATATTTGATGTAGCAAATCCACCGCATGCATCCACTGAAATCAAAGAGGAAGGTATTAACAGATAGGAGACATATACAGGAGACAGGACCAGCTGTGATGGTAATTAATATTTATAAATATTAATGGTGAAAATAGTTTTTTTTATAAAATTAAATAAATGAGAAACAAGGCATCAAACCCATGAAATTTTGTCAGCCCATTTCATATCTTAATACACAAAAATGATTACCAGCACCTGAATTAGTACCTGAATGTTCAGCTCGTGTGCTTTAATTGGTATACTTCTCGATATTCATAACTTAAATGCATATCAAATCAAATTATTTAACCAACTTGAAAAAGAGGAAAATATATGAGTTTACACATTGTGTACGCACTTGATTCAAGTCATTATTTTACAAGGTATTGTTCTGTTTCAGTCCTTGAAGTTATATGATGATGAGATACCATGTAAACAGGCCAATCTCTTGGATACAGATTTATTGGTGTTGGTTGTGATAGATGATTTTGAGTTCTCTCTTACAGTAGTCAATGCATGTGTCTATTACATCTCTGGGTATATTTTGTCTAACTTTCAACAGTTCACTGATCTGGACTAAATGTCACATTTTTGTAGTAGTGGTTGTTTAGAGCTGGAAGCAATTTGGGTTATTCTATCCATTTGATGACAAATGACTGACTGTAACTGTAGATGAACCTGTGGCACAAGAGATTTGATGCCGCTTATTGTATGAAAGTACTAATTTCTTTATATCTAACATGTTAACGCAAACATAAACATTGAGGTGTAGACTTTAAATAAACTTTTTTTTGTTAATATATGATAAACGGACATGATGAATATTTGCTATATGGTGGGAAGTTTGTACTTAATTGTGTTATGTTTACGCTTTAGTAGCTGTATATATCCTTATATGTATATATCCAAATAAATAAAAATTTATGGACTATGATAAACTGACATGATGAAAGTATGTTTGTATGCATTTACCTAATTGTTTTCATTAAAAAAACTTCCACACACAAAGCTGTGAAATAAACTAAACCACGTTCAATTATTTTCTGATCAGCTGTCAACTGATCGCAAATTGTAGGCTATGAATTAAGTGATTGGGCTGTGAAATGACTTAATTCTTTATTTACTGTTTCAGAGCTTCGTTTTTTTTCTCGATATTATGTGTGCACAATTAAAGTGTTAATTAATAAAATAGTATGTGATCAGGTAACATATCATACTAGTATTGGCAATTCATTTTAACCATGCGCACACATGTACACGATCACCTGTGGACAACCAGAGAGCTTTTGTTTATCTGAGAAATACCTCCGGTCGCTGGAGGCGCCACTGGTTCAAAATTCAACATGGCGTGGCAAGAACAATGCCTCTCTGCTATGATCAGTGACCCGCCTACTCATCATGGACCGATCACTTGTACTGACCTGAGAATAAAGATTGTTTATTTACTTGTCAGCTAGTGTGACCGATGTGTGAGGTGGGCGGTGTCTGGGTTTTTACTCTAACCACAAACCATCGCCAATAAGCGATATCTGTATAAGGTTCTTCTCGCCGTCCTTCACAGCGGAATTGTTTATCTAAATATTGGTACCCGGACAAAACCCCCTGCGGGCAAAACCCCCTGAATAAAAAAGCGTTAGGGTTGGGGGTAGCCGGACGTAACCCCCTGAATATAGGAATTAGGGTTAAGGTTAGGGTTAGGGTTAATTGACAGTAATTAACACACATACAAATGGTTGTTACAATATGGCCACTGCAATTGAAAATATTACAAATGGCGGCTAGACCGCTATGCCTTGGTCTGAGAGTAATTAACACACATACAAATGGTTGTTAGAATATGGCCACTGCAATTGGAAATTTGTGTTTGGCCTTATATAGTTATATTTTCATAAACTATATATTAAATTCAGATATCAACCACCTTTTAAAAAATAATTACTGACATTCAGGGGTTTTTGTCCGCATGGGTTTTTGTCCGGGATTCGTAAATATTGTGTTGCTAAATGTGAACTGCACGTGGTGGAACCCATCCTTGTATTAATCACATTGTTATATCAGTTGGTGGCATACTCCTTTGTACATTTTGTACTACTGGGTAGCATATTCCTGTACATGCTATATTACTGGGTAGCATACTCCTTTGTACATGTTGTACTACCGGGTAGCATACTCCTTTGTACATGTTGTACTACCGGTTAGCATACTCCTTTGTATTACTGGGTGACATACTCCCTTGTACATGTTGTATTATTGGGTAACATTCTCCTTTGTACATGTTTTATTACTGGATTGCATATTCCTTTGTACATGTTGTACTATTGGGTAGAATACTCCTTTGTACATGATGTACTACCGGGTAACAAACTCCTTTGTATTACTGGGTGACATTCTCTCTTGTACATGTTGTGTTATTGGGTCACACTCTCTTTGTACATGTTATATTACTCGAGAACATATTCCTTTGTACATAATGTACTACTGGGTAGCATACTTCTTTGTATTACTGGGTGATATTCTCCCTTGTACATGTTGTATTATTGGGTAACACTCTCCTTTGTACATGTTTTATTACTAGATGGCATACTCAAACCTAAAACCAGTTATGGTGCAGATGGTATATTTACTAAATTACTGAAAAAGACAATAGACCAAATTGTAGACCCCATAACATACATTATAAATCTAACCTTTAACACAGTCACTTTCCCAACTGATTTGAAATGTTCAAAACTAATCCCTATTTACAAAGCCGGGGACCCATGTCTACTAAATAATTATCGACCAATTATCTTGTTATTGTCATTTTCCAAAATACTGGAGAGAATATTGTACAACAAAATTGTTAACTTCCTCTATACCAATGACATATTATACCGCCATCAATATGGATTCCGAGCTAAACATTCCAACATTCACCCAGTCCTCCATCTATTAAATCACTGTGATGATGTTAACAATTCGAATCCTATTCAACTTATCCTAGCAACATTTTGTGACCTAAGTTAGGCCTTTGATAACATTAGCAATGAGTTATTGCTCCACAAACTTAATATTTATGGTATACGAGGGTTGGCCAATAAATGGATCGACAGTTATTTGAAAAATAGAACTCAGTATGTTGAAATAGACTCTCATGTATCACTCGGGCTATCTGTTCGTTGCGAGGTACCCCAGGATTCAATTTTCGGCCCACTCCTCTTTCTCAAATATATAAATGACATATCTAGCTGCACAACCGAGAATATTGTGTCATTTGCAGATGACACCACTGTTTTTCTGTCTGACTCTAACCCAGTTAACTTGTTTAATAGACCAAACCTAAGCCTGGACGCAATCTTCAATCGGTTTTGTACAAACAAACTATCTCTTAATGCAACTAAAACGCAATACATATTAATTGAACCAGCTTCCAAATTTCAAACTCTTGACCAGCATAAGCTGTCAATCATTGGTAACACTGATATGAGCTAATTCCTGTAAATTCTTAGGCATAACACTGTGCTGGCCAAAATACCTATCTCGCATCAACAGTAAGATTTCACGAGCACTCTTTGTCATTAAGCAAGTTAAATTCTCTCTCTCAGTGGAAAGCTTACATACCCTGTATTTTGCATTACTCCATCCACACTTATTATATGGAATTCTTTCCTGGGGAAATGCCAAATCAAACATTCTACATAAAACAGAAGTTCTTCACAAACGAGCACTCTACACACACACACACACACACACACACACACACACACACACACACACACACACACACACACACACACACACACACACACACACACACACACACACACACACACATATATATACACACACACACACCAAAAATACAATAGTCACACCGATCCACTATTTAAGCAGTCTGGTATCCTCAAGGTGCTATTATTTATGCATGACTACTCCCATCAGAAATTGCCTCCTTCATTTATAGGCATATATAGCATAAATCGTGACAGAAATGGGGCCTATGAAACCAGACAGGCTGATATGTTCTATGTCGCTAGAACAATATCCAAATTTATTGACAAACTGCCGCTATTCCAGTTTCCGACGATATGGAACACATGGCCTACTCAGATGAATGTCAACAACTCACGCGTTTGTCTGAAACGATCCTTTAAAACAGTAACAGAAACAGTAATTTGTTTTACCATACATGAATCTACCTCATAGTCAATACAGCCAGCTTTTATTGTATTGCTATTAATCCCCATCGACACACATCTCTCTCTCTCTTTCTCTCTCTCGCTCGCTCGCACACACACCCTCTCTCGTGTGCGCTCTCTCTCTTCTCTCTCTCTCTCTCTCTCTCTCTCTCTCTCTATATATATATATATATATATATATATATATAATGTGTTTTTACAATCTATGGTTGGTATGAGCCCGTTATCCAGTTGGTAGTGCACTGCCTGCAGATCTACAAGTCATTGGGTCTAATTTAATCAATACCTATGTCAGGGAAACTAAGGCTGAAGCTAAGTTAAGCAAACAGACACTCGTTCACCGGCTTACTGACTCACCATTCATATGTGAACAGTTTGGATATTGGATTTCTGTGCTTTACAGGGACATTCACACCATTATCCAATTGTTATTGTTGAAGCAACTTAAGTATGAATTAATTTCAAACATTAAATATAGTATTTAGATATGAAGAAGAAGAATGGTTTATTTATTGTCGAATACGGCAACAAAGAACATTAGTACAGAGCACTATTTTTCGACCAAAATATCTTTAATGAGATGAGGATGTAGATATGAACAGAGATAATGATTAATTACAGATAAACATATGATTCCTAATCAGTGTTATTACGAATAAATATTGCGTCATTTAAATACATAAGAAAGAAAGCAGCATTAAAAACCTGCCCCAAAATCATACATCTGATATACAATGATTAGCATGCAAATATGCTAACTAGGAATTATCTCGAGGGGAAACATATTTAATAAATATGTACTATACATATATCATACATGTTAAGTTTTGCTATACAAGTGTTGATGTGTATTCGTGTTGTTGGCTACGTTCATTATAAAACAATATGTGGGTTATATTTGTTTCCCCAAGTGTCAGCGCATTGCGAAAGGACTGCGAGATCTTTATCCAACACATATTAGTCCATTGAGTCCATGATGGGCATGTAGATAAAACAACCATCAGCAAAGAACCGTACCTGATATTGGACAACTGATGGCAGGTCGTTCATAAACCATGAGAATAGCAATGGACCAAGGACGGTCCCCTGGGGAACGCCTGACGTCACGTATATGTTGTCTGAATGCTCATCATTAACTACAATTATCTGGTGGCGTGATGTAAGAAAGATTGCTGATCCAGCTATGTAGATCTCTGGTAACACCACACTGAGAAAATGGCAACATCGACTGTAATCTTCTTATCAAAATATGACACACGGTCATGAAGAGTAATTAGTAAGTGCTTTTTTAATGTTGTATCTATCCAAGTGTGCATGTATGTGGGAACATACCATACTCTCTAGGAGTTTACAACGAACAAATATGAGCGAGATAAGTCTGTAATTCTCTGCCTTGTGGCGAACCCCTATTTGAAGATGGGTGTTACGTTTGTATTGCGCCAGTCCTCCGGTAGAGTGTTGGTTTCTATCGATTGTAAGTATTGGTACTAACTGATCGGGCATTTCTTTGAGTTCTGGGCAACCCGTCCATGCCAGAGTCGTTGTTTACATTGAGTTGTGTGTGTGTGAGTAGTGTGTGCGTGCAGTGCACATCAATGGGTAGCCGTTGTATATCCAGATATTGGTTACCTTCTAGGGCAGGGTTGTTGGTAGTATCATTCTCTTTGATAAATACTGACTCAAATTGTTCGTTTAATATACGAGAGCTTGGCTACTAGTGTGAAGTATTATTGTGTCAAGGATACGTGCTACTCCGACATAATCTTGTCGTTTGGCTTTGACGTAATTTTGCTCTGAGAAGGAGTATCACTGTGATTTAGTGTTTACAGTCTATTTCAAGAAGGAGTATCACAAAACCTATGACAAATCGTTCTCCAGATATTTGGCAGCAATAATAAGTGAAATATATATGTAGATGGCAGTAGATTTCAAATTAATAAAAGCGAAAGTGTGTTTGTCTTCGTATTCATATAAAATACATTCGCAAGATGGCAGCACTTTATTGCGACTAACTGTAATCCCGACGTGTAATTCACAGAATCGGATATAAGCCTTTAATCCATTATTTTCGACTGATGGTCTAATAGATCAAGCGGATAGGCGCTTTAATTTATATCCCACTACATCTAAAGGCATAAACTTACGGATGCAAAATTAGGCGTGGATAAACGTTCACTTAGTGGCTGTATGTCGCCGGTTTCCTGGGGACGGGACATATTTGTTCCATAAGAAAGACGAATTACATGGACCCAACAGGCTGATGGGTAGCCCAGGCACATGTATTGGTCTACGTATATATGTTCCTATAAATGCAGGTGTAGAAAATCTTATATTTAAATTGATGTATGTATTTATTTATATTTAGATTGATGGAGGTAGAGGTTTCAAATGAGGTTTAGAGTTGTTGATGTGCACGTAATCATCATACATGGTGCTACTGAGCTGGCTAACCACAATATAATTCCAGCCATTTTAATATGAGATAATACAAAATTTATTCAATGATTAACAACAACGTTGACGTCATCGTATCGCGATATCGGAAATTCACATCTTTTATTTATTTCTATCTTCGTCTTCTATCTAGACATTCTATGTAAATATGTGAATGACTATAAATAAAAGAGTATCCGAAGCCATTGATGAGTGGGATGGATCAATTTCGTGGCCGGAACTACTTCAGTCCCAATCCCCATTCAGCCTGATCCGGTATCTATATTTTCTGCCATCTAACCAGTGATAAATACATTTTTGTTTAGTGCCAAGGCTACGTTCACTCACTCACTCACTCACTCACTCACTCACTCACTCACTCACTCACTCACTCACTCACTCACTCACTCACTCACTCACTCACTCACTCACTCACTCACTCACTCACTCACTCACTCACTCACTCACTCACTCACTCACTCACTCACTCACTCACTCACTCATTCATTCACTCACTCACTCACTCACTCACTCACTCACTCACCCGTGAATGAACGTTCACTTAGCGAAGAACGGAAACGTATGAGGATTAGCTGTTAGATTCGAGTAAATCATAGTGTTTACTGACGTTTGAGACGATATTTCGTTCTAGTCAAGTAATAATCCATTGTGCGGTATTGCTACTTTGTTTATATTTGAGTTAAATCGCTTCAGTGAGTCCATATTGAGTTAGTGTACATTCCCTTTGTTATGAACAAACTGTAATGTTTGTTAACACGCTGAGGGTATATATAAGGCTTGAATTTTCACTTAGGTTAGAGAAGAACTTCGAAATGCTTTATATACAGGTTTCTTTTGGACCACAGAAAATTACTGTTGAATGTAAACTGTCGTATCAAAATAGTTATGATATGTATGTAGCAAGTCACCATTGAACCACACGCACGTGTTGTTTGTTGCGAGCTGTGGTATCAAATGGTATGTTTTTACGTGCTTCCGCTTTTTGTACGTAGACTGCATGTAGCCGCTTTCCTGTGGGCGTAACATATTTGTCGCGTACGAAAAGCGAATTAGCTGGTTCCCACAGGCTGATGAGTAGACCAGACACATGCTTAGGTATACGCGCGCATCTATCAATATGTGGAGGTATGGAACATTTTATTTTTAGATTAATGTCTGTATAGTTGTATTTAGATTTATGGAGGTAGGTTTCGAAGGATGTTTAGATATGTTGATGCTCTGTGCCTGTTGCCTCTTACTATGTACCCTAAAACGCACATTGCCTGTGCCAGACATCTTATCTATTTCCATCCAGATGCCTTATTACACCAATGTAAGAAAGTTATGTCGTTATTACAACATGTTTGAGTTTATTAGCTTTGTTATGTATAATGTAGAATCTATATTGTTGTCCTCTTATGTGGTCTGGCGAAACGACCTATTAATTCATACAATGCTGCTTGATGGATTTATACTCCTGGAGTCGTTTGTTACTCCGGCAGGCATCTCCATGGATATTAAGCTGCGGACAGAGTTTTTTCCCATATTATGAGTAATTAGATTACACTGATATAGGAATTTATTTAAATGTATAGCTATTATAATCCCGACGTGTCATTCGCAGTATTGGAGATCTGCCTGAAATCCGCTGTTCTCGACCATGGGTTAAATAGATCAAGTGGATAGGCACTTTAATTTAGAGCTGTGGTATCAAATGGTATGTTTTTACGTGCTTCCGCTTTTGTACGTAGCATTGCACATGTCTCAGCAAGAAAAGTCGCCACTCTGGATTCAGTCCCCTGAAGAAACGTCCAGAGTTTGAATTCACGGTTCGAGATTCTCTGTGCCTGTGCCTTATTATACACAGCTAAAAACACACACACACATACACACACACACACACACACACACACACACACACACACACACACACACACACACATATACACACACACACACACACACACACACACACATATATATATATATAATCAGAATATACATTTTCATACATCAAGTTAGTCATTAAATCATACTAATAAATTTCCCTTTTCGTTTTGTTAATGTTAAAATTTTGATAATATCATATTTATCAAAAGGCTTCTTAAGGAGTTGCTGAAAGCTAAATAACTCAATTCGACGAATATTATTTTTTTATACTCCAACGCCAAAATATATTAAACTGGTTTCTGTCCTATTATGTATATGTCATTGGAACGTACGTATTTCGCATGAGTCATTCATTCTATATTTTATAAATAAGCCACTTCGATTATGTGATTGATGATTTAAAATGCTAATAATTGTCAGTTTTATTGTGTACTTGAGAGACCTGAGGCCTATAATACAAATTCACTTTCACAAATGTACCCACGACAAATAACAGGTGCTTGATAACTAAATTACAACTTGTTAAACTTGTTATGAACACCTAGGGCATGGTAAGCATATTTAGACAGATTGATATTAACATTTTCGCTATTACATGAACAGAACACAATGCAGTAAAAGAGTAACATCGAAGTATACTAACAAGACAAGTCTACGTTGTATTAATATATGTCTTTAAATAACACATATACTAAATTATTAAGATTTATTAACAGAATAATAATAATAATGCTCGAAATAATAATAATAATAATAATAATAATTATTATTATTATATTCTGTACAAAATATTAGGTTGAAAAATTCTTTGAGATGATTTTGGGACTTCAGTAGTTGTTATTATGTATTAATAAGTGATTGTAATATAAATTTTGTATACAGTATGTGTTATAAGAATCAGAATGCTTGCTGAAGATAACAAGAATATGCTATCTACAACCAGTTGATGTATCTAAAAATTTCTTATTTAGACTTAAAGACAAACAGATTAATTAAAAGAATTTTGTAATCACGAATCCTAAATAAATAAATAAATCAAAATAAATTTAATTCGGTGGTAAAAACATTGACATCAGTAAAATACAATAAAACTATTATAAGCCAGATTACTGTAAGAAGACAATTTCTTTTATAAACGTGGTCTAAAATTTGATGATTCTTCCATACAACTGTGTGACATCATGTGTAGACTGTTAATTTGTCACGGTATTAACAAATTATAAAAGTGTTCTTTCACGTTGAAGGGTTTTGTGTTGTTATCCTGTACTTATTAAACAATGTAATACAAAGAGAAATATTTCTTTAGTACGTAAACATATATATATATATATATATATATATATATATATATATATATATATACACGAGTGCGTGCGTGCGTGTTTGTCTGTGTGTATGTATGTACGTGCGAGTCTCTCTCTCTCTCTCTCTCTGTGTGTGTGTATGTATGTGTGTGTGTGTGTCACAACTTGAGTGATTGGTAATGAAGGTATTATTTTATTCTAAATAGGGATGCATTATTATAATAATAATTTTATTATTATTACTAATATTATTATTATTATAATTTTTATTGTTTATGTTATTGTTTTAGTGATGATGTTGTTGTTGAAGTGCTAGCGTATGTAGGTAAACATATATGAAATGGCAGCTATTTTGCCTGAAGATACAATATCAAGTTATTGACTGGATCAGTGACTTAGTTAATGAGTCGAAAGATGGAGTAATCTGTGAATCATTTAGTTCTTTAGTGAATAAGCCAATTAGCTAATCACTGAATCAGTATCAGAAAGAAAGCGAATAGTGAGTAGAGAGTAGAGTACGATGGAATGGACGGATTTACCATTGGTAGTTAACAAATCAGTTTTCGACATATAGTGCCTTTGAAATCCCGTCAAAGTTGACAAATAAACTTTCGTAATATAGTACAGCGGACATCGTTCCATCGGTAGTTGAAATCTGGCCTTATTAATACGCAGTACTCCTTATGGTGTTCGTAATTTGGTTTGGAGGGAATCCAGTATTGATATTCTATACGCTTTCCATCTGAGTAGTATCTAAAGTCGTGCATATCGGAGAAATCATCTGGTTTACGCATTCCCAGCCAAATACGGTCGCTACCTGTGAAGAGTTGACATAATAGATTTAATAGAGCTTGCCTTTAAAAGATCATGTACATCATTCATACATTGCACTACTAAATTTACATGATTTAATACTGTTTGGCTTCAAACAAATATTGCACATCAATTCCATTTTACCTTTTTAGCTCATATTACAGGTGAAAATTTACATCTATTGTTTGACAAATTCTCTCCAAGCCATTTTACGATGACTTGTAGCTCATTTTGTCTTATAGAAAACATTTGTAAAATATTATTCTAAATATATGATTGGGCCAAATTACAAACACTTTTAAAAGGACCCATTCCAGGATCTCACCTGTGACTTCCTTAATGTGGTCCATTTGTGTGCTGTCTCTAGGCTCCACGGGAAAGGCCTCTGGTAGTATATTCTGACACCCTTTGACGAGATTAGTCCCATTGATTGGTCCATAGATTTCAATCGTATAACACTTTTCAGCTTTCACGTTCCATTGAAATCCATCCGGGCATGACACTGAAAGATTGAATTAAGACGTTAATGAAGAATTTCAACATAATGACAACAGGTTATTATGTTGGAGGAATTAAACTGGAATCCTGGACACCTTGTTGGGTTGTCTAGGGAATTATTATTGTCGGCGGCGTCCATGGATGTCTAAAATTGGTAAAATGTCCTTGATTCTGGAAAATCAGAGCATTATAATAATAAAGTCAAAGGATGGAAGGGAAATCGAAGGACAACATTCATTGTCGTGAAAAATAACATTTCCTGCTATATACCATCAAACAACTTTTGTTTCTATACCTTTATGGCAAAGAAAATTACAAATATGTAGTGGGTTTATCAGGGGCTAAATTAGCATGTATGCTCTTTCTGGGGTTGGGGTAATCGTAATCGGTAATCGTAATCGATTGTAAACGATTACTTGATTTCTGGTAATCGTAATCGCCATTTCCAGATACAATGTAATCGTAATCATAATCGATTGCATTCTAAATGTAATCGTAATCAGCGATTACTGTCACGATTACACAATGTGTTTGATTATTTGCCACGTTATATAATGCCAGAGAAAGTAGTTTGGTAGGTAAGGTAAAAGATAACATTATTATTTACCCATTGATGGACTACTGTCATATTTATACACATGTTGATTTGCCAGTTTAATTATTCTATAAACATAAAGGGAAAATGTGTTGAACCACTGCTTCAGATGTTGCCGCTATTATAAGTTATATAAACAGACATTTCGTATTAACTCGTGTTGTTTTCACACGGATAAGTCAAAGTTAGTCACACAACGAGAAATCGTGCATGGCTTCTTTCTGACACCGTCGTTTTAACTACAGCTCCAAACGATCCTGATTGGCAAACAGTCAGATAACAAGCAGCCGATTAAATTAATCCGTGCATTAGTGATCATAAATAAGGCTGTGTTTATTTGTTTTGTTTTGCGGAGAGACTCCCCAGGATGTCTCTTATTCGGCACAGCCTCTATGTTGGAATGGTTGAGAACACTTCTCCCCCCGCTACTCATAGGGACAAGTACGGAAAGATGGAAACCGAAATACCGTGAAGGTGGTCATTGACAGAGTGTTTTACGTCCTCCGGGGATCTTTAACGTCCTCCTTTATTTTTAATAATTCAGTCGAGACGGCAGCGCCATTAAACGTGGTCAGTCACCCACGATGTATTGAGTCGAGAAATTAATCTCTGGAAAAGTTTCGATCTCTTGCTGGGATCGAACCTGTGACCGTTGACATCAGGTGCCGGGTGCTTAACCGCTAGGCCACAGGAGCTCACTTAAAACGAGGCTGCATTTTGGCCCCCAATCGACATACGTAGGCATTAGACGGAGATCAAAGGGTCGGGAGATGATACAGTATTAGAAGAAAACTATAACTTAAAGCTTAGCAATAATTTAAGACTGTGAAAAGGTGGTCCATTTACAGAGGTGGTTAAGTTACAGAGGGGAAGGATGTTGGAGGTTTTGACTATATTCTAATGATCCTATTTATTATTTAGACCTCACCTGGCTATAGTCACACCACACATGATGCATTTCATTACTAAATATATATTAAAACAGTTTGCACTAATTTCAGTGTGGAATAATCTCGGTTATCTCTATAAATAACTATGCATTCATGACAAATGTATTACTTGCTCCTTTGCTCTATGGTGAATATTGATCTCAGAAATATTAAAACAAGTTAACGTCGTACAGTGGCATCACAGTCTCTTTTTCATTTTCAATCAAGAACATACCAGAAAGTGCCTCTGGTCCTTGCAAAGCAACATGTAAACAGTAGCATGTTTATATCGGTATTATACACATAACTGAATAAATATTGATGAAGAATCACATTCAAGTTTGTGTTAAATACTTTGTAATCATGATTGTAATCGATTACATTCAGAATGAATGCAATCATAATCGTAATCATGGCATTCTCAAGTAATTGTTATCGTAATCGATTATCTTGGTCCTGTAATCGCCCCGACATCTGGCTCGTTTGCAGGTACGAACACCTTGCCAGAACTTTAAAATAATATCATATATAACTTGGTTTAATTGGTAACCTTTTTTGCACGTACAATAAATGACTACCAGTTTGCTGGTGACGTCAACTAGCACACATTATAAAGTCTTTAAATAATTAATCCTGTTATATGATCGTCATTCGTTTCCACCAGTATCTCATGTACATTTAATAGATATTATTTTCCGAGTTTGCTTTATATGTGGACACTTAGAAAATATACTAATAAAGCAGTATGGCAAAATTAAAACCAATTTTACGTACAGCATTTAGTGGTTCAAGACCTATTCAGGAAGTTTCCAACGCAGCAGCACGAGATATTGAAACATGTCTGATGAATCTGATCAAGCCACAGGCGTTGAAGCTATAGGACTTTATGTTGCACCTGATGGCATACCTGGGACATCCATTCAAATGTCTGCAAACTCGACACCTTCATATAAAAACCGTCACTAGCCTAGCCATGTCGGTGCCAGCAGATTGACTGAGCCAAATTACCCCGATATATGTGGATCTAACCTGACCAAGGAGAATCGAAATCAAGCTTCTGACTCAGACATGTTGAGAATATTAAAATGGCTTTGGAATGATCGACACTCGTATCCACTCAAGTATGTATTCTACTTTTTGAAACTGTGTTATTTATCCACATAGCCTATAAATCATCTGTCTGTGAGGCAGGGGGTATAGCTTTGCAATGTCGCACGTATATCTGTACTGTACATATATGTATTTTAAGTCAATGCGATATGGCTAACGATATATATGTTGTACTAAAACTAATTATTTTAAGACTGATCTCTAGGAGGAACAGAACCTTTAATTATTATTTCTTCTGTGACCCGCCATGGCTACGGCTTAGCGAATAACCAGCCATTGTAGGTGATACGGTTGTTACTGTGAACTGTTTCGTAACTAGTCTATTTGCCGCCCCTATAGTTATAAAGGTAAATCTATGAAATTTCTGTAGTAAAAGGTTTCTCAGTGGATTTATCATCACACGGGGTGGGGTCACTTATGAAATCCAGTTGGGTTGCCATTCTGAAAACCATAGGGAAATTTGTTATATGCAAATTAGTGCCACTATTATTGAAAAACCTATTTTATATTTAATATTATTTAACCTGCTCCATCACTTCACATCTTCTCACCAAAAAGTACGACATCACTGATATTGACCTCATTTGAAGCTACCTGACCATTGACAGTACTGTAGAGTACATGACTGTTGGTTGATAGTTGATGGGAATGTTTTTTCCAGTTTTGTACCAATCCCCTGTTGATCACCAAAGACAGGTTCCTGTCGTTTCTCACCTTCTTTGTCTTTGTGTGTGGTCTATGCCGATGTCTTGGGTGTTTCTTGAGGGTACAAGTGCTCCAGTGAATTAGACAGGGAATGTGAACTAATAAATCCATTCAGTAGCATTGCTATTTTACTGGGTATTCATAGCTTCACAAAATGGCAAATGGACTAAATGATTCAACATTAAAAATGCGTACCTGCAACTGGTCCAATATATCGAAAGTCATTGCTAGGCATCCTTCTGAAACAAATGAGTAACTACGCTTGTGTTGCGCGAGGGGAAGCCTGTGAATGATTACAAAGTGGACAGGCCATAAACGTTATAGATGAACCCAACAGACAACACGATAAGAAAACACAGAAACACAGAAACACCATCACTGAAATCCTTGAAATTTTAATTTGATGACTAAGCAGAACATGGAACAGGCAACGTTAATGCTATGATTCGGTATGTTTCCAGACATAATGGGGTTTTGCGTGATCACGTTGTCATTCATCAATATATATATCCCCACCAATAATGAATGAACTAGCTGACCTTGCGGCAAACAAAATTCTGAAGTCAATAATTACGCATTGTAATACGACAGATTGTTATACTTCATCTCACACTAATAAACTGATGTTAGCACCAAGAAACTAGACGATGACAACCGAACTAAGGACTCAGTTGATGAAGAATTCTAGCCTTTTGTTTACGGGGACACCTGATGACATGACAACTAAATTCCTTGAATCAATTGATTCAGCGGGCATAACCCAGCAACAAATGCGATAACCGGTCTACAATGGATTTAAACCAGGATCATCCTTGCAATCAATCTTTGAGCACAATATATGCATTGTCGTCCCCATGACCTCAACATTTGTATCGTTCATTCGTCAAAGGTACGATTTGTTGATAATGTTATGGACACCTTGACGAGGTATATGTGGTTTTTAAAACCTCTACAAAAAGACTTTTGAAAATTTTAAACTGTTTCAACTGGAAGACAATACTCCTGTCAGAGAGGGAAAACGCATTAAACTAAAGACATAAACTGAGTCACTCTAAGAAAGTCGTTGGTCATCCAGGACTGCCTTTTTTCTGTGTTAGGTACAACTAACTCATTTATTGTCGAGGCATAGCATATACTTAACGATGATGGATACACAAGAGGCAGAGGTCTTGACACATCCATCACCAAGTGAGATTTCATTATTGATGCAGTGACTTTACAGCACATCGAGTACACACGTAGATTGTCTGTAGCATTTCAGAGTTCTGACCTTGATCTAGTTGAGGCCTCAAAGGAAGCCGGAGTATGTGTTTGCACGTTAGAAACAAAGCATAACGATGAAGATGTTTGGGAAGCATTGTTCGAGAAGGCTACATGGATTACTAGCAAATATGAAATACACCCAATAAAGTCACGAACAGTTGAAAGGCAACAGCATTATGTCAATGTTGAAGCAGAAAATCCTTCTTAATATTGGAAATGATCCCTATACTTGTCGTTTTTAGGGCATCTAACAACTGAACTGACGGAGAAACTGGTGTACCAATTACCTGGCTTCAAACCTCCATATCTCCTATTAATAATGTACTTGGTTTGAATGCTGTGGTTGCAGATATATAACGCCATTATGATGACAACACGGTCGAGATTCAACTCTTTGAGCAGCTAGACGTGGCGGGACTTAGATGGTGCACCTGAGGTATAAGTCACCACGCTGGATGCCTGCAATCCTCAGTTCTTCCCAGGGATATACTGTGTTGTAAACACCCTACTCACATATTCAGTGTGCACAGCTGAATGTAGCTTCTGTTCTTTAAAATGCATTAAACACCCCTGCATAACACAATGATAGGACAGTGGTTGTCTTACGCAGCGTTTCTACAGTTTCATAAGGAAATGGATAAGGACATTGATGAAGCTTAAACCAATTTAGCAGAGCCAATCAAAGACGACTGCAATTACTATTTAACTAATGTAATTTATGATTATTGGTGTTCATCACTGTATTTCATATATTTCAAACATGCTGAATAAACATACGCCTCATATTAATTGTTTGGTAATTCATTATTATATTGCGCCACATATTACCTTCATATATCCACGAAATGTGTCCTAAAAGTGAAATTATAGATACAACTCCATATTGGTAAAGTTCACAAATACAAAATCTATTTGTGCGTACTACCGGTACAATCTTGGTTTATACATCCCTACCAAAAATATGATCCCATCGTAAATTTGTATCAGTATAAAAGTGAAATACATAATTACAGAAAAATGGCAATAACTTCATTAAATATGAAAACAAAAACACCATAATTTGAATGTGGTTTGTGCCTATATAATAATACTAACAATAATAATAATGCATGTTTATATAGTGCCAAAACCAGGTAACTCTGTTCTTGGGCGCGGTTTAATTTTATTATCCATTCTTCAGACCTGTTTCTACCACACACTCATTTCAACTCCCAATGGAGCATACAATGCAAGTTGCCATTAAGGGCGCAAAGCTTTATTAAAGCACATAGCCATCACGTCCTGGGGGGTTCAAAATTTATGGATGAGTGGATTATGACAGCATTGCATCCCCTGGAGTCTCGAATCCGCAATACTTTGGCTACGAGTCCTATACTCTAAACAATTATGCCATCAAAGTTCGACAACATATGACTACCTGACTGGAATAAGTAACATTGTGTCTGCTTTAATTTATGATGGAGCATGTTACAGATTTGATTGTGACGGGCGATGATCAGCATACAGATGTGCATTTACCAAAGAACAGACTGGTGGTTTTGCCAGAATGGATAGCTATGGATGCTAAAAGAAGACGACATACCGGGAAGACAGGATGCTGAAATATTTTGTGCAACAACAACTGATGAATTGAAATTAAATATTGGCTTTAAAGATGGAAGAATCAGGGTATGAAGAGATAATGGGACAGCAATGGAGCCAGAAAATAGGGCATGATTTACCAAGAGATGTTCTATTTCTTTAATGGTATGGGATGCGTTTTGTTACCATGGAGTTGGTAAATTTGTCGTCTTGTATGGTACTATCAAAAATAATGATTATATTGACATTTTGGATCACAATATTCTGGATTAGGCTGAGAATATATTTGGGGATGTCATGATCTTATTTATATTCCAATTCGACAATGGACCAGTGCATACAGCGCGTAATGTGCAGACTTGGTGATCCAGTGACCAGTTAAGTCACCTGACCTCAACGTGATCGAGATCTGGGTATATTTATTGCGTAAAATATTCTCAAATTATTTCCAATTAATTATGTTGAATTTTAAATAAAATATTATTGTTAGATTACAGAAATCAATATATGGCATTCTAATATATAGATTCATTATAAAGCATCATGAGATTAAACTTTTGGTACTTGTAACTTGTTGAAGTTTAGGGTAGAGACCCCTGGCTGTCGCTTATTGGGCACAGCCACCTGGTGTTGACTTCTGTAAACTCTTGGTACGGATCTGTAACCACTGTTTATTACTAGCACCTTACTACTGGTGCTAAATTGCTAGAATAAACTGGCATTGACATGATGGACAAATTTGACAGTTGCTGAAGTTGTCCTGAAATATTTTATAAGTAACTGGCCATTTGCACAAATGGCTTGTAAAGACTATTCTGGCAAGAAGCCTTATCATGAACGAATAAACAATCTTCAAGACATCTGCCCTTGTAGGTCATTAATATACAAAGGTATTTTGTACCGTAATGTTTTAAATAATTACTGGTCTGTTTAAAGTTTGAAATCTTTATCTGAGATTGCAAAAAGGGCAGTTATTGTCCAGACAAGTGTACATTGAATAGTAATTTTCAGTAAACTTACCAGTCTGTATATGAAAATTACCTCGGCTCCATGAACAGAGGCAGTTATTATAATAAAATAATATTGTAATCTATTATCAGCAGGCCACTAGCTGGTTCTTCTCCTGTGATTTTAATCGATCTGTCACAATTTACCATTATAAATGTTTCTCGACGTTCAAGAATATGTTTAGTTTATCAGGTAAAACTGCTCCGAAGTGTCTGTTAATGGTATTTTGTTTCATGATATATCTTTATCATCTTTAGTACGACAGGATTCAGTTATTGGTTCATTAATTTTCAAAATGTATATACGCCTTGCTGGGAATATAGTTCAGTGTTACGGCATCAGTGGCACTTCATCCCATCTAAAATTAAATGATTATAAAATAAATATGATCTACTCCGCTCTATAATATTATGTCGAATTACAAAAGACCAAACCACTACATATATTAATAACTTATAAATCTATTAATGATATGGCGCCAGAATACCTGTATGAACTGGTTTCCATTAGAAAGTCATCCCGAAAACTCAGGTCATCCAGTCAGATACGATTGCAGGTGCCAATGTCTCGGCTCAAGTCATATGGTGATTGTGCGTTTGGTGTTGCAGCCCCAACTTTGTGGAATAAGTTGCCGGCAAATATTAGAAATGCGTCGTCTCTTGGAAATTTTAAGTCTCTACTAAAAACATACCTATTTAAGGTCGCTTTCACAGATAAATAATTATTATCTTTTAAATCATTACAGGGTTTCTACAGACATATTATTTTGGGTATAATTATATTACATATTATTTGTACAGCGCCTTTGAATGACTCCTGCTAGTAAGGGCGCTTTATTAAATATATTATTATTATTATTATTATATCGGTAGATTTTAGTTAATCCCGATTGGTCTGTAGAAAATCCTATAGGTAATTTTTTTTGGGGGAAATTAATTGATATGAATGAAGAGGTTTTTTCAGGGAACCGAGTTACCTGCCATCATCTTAAGAACATCCTTTGTCTAAATCATTCACGATACAAAAATGACGTGTTACTGCTAGTCATAGCTTTAATACATATTTTACAAATTATCATAACCGCCTACTTTATGGCATATCTGATTATAATATCAATTGCCTTCAGTTCGCTCGAAAATAAAATCATATCAACCCAATTCTTCAAAGAATACATTGGCTGCCAAACAGAGGGTATCTATCTCATAGCATTACCAGCAACTTATGAATCTATTAATGGTGGCGCGCCTTGATATATCCTTGAACTGTTGTCCTATTAAATTGTCATCTAAAAAGTGGATCATTTAATCATTCTATTGAAAACATAAAATGTATTCTAAAAAT
Organism: Paralvinella palmiformis; assembly: GCA_025642065.1. Classification (NCBI taxonomy): domain Eukaryota; kingdom Metazoa; phylum Annelida; class Polychaeta; order Terebellida; family Alvinellidae; genus Paralvinella; species Paralvinella palmiformis. The sequence continues at coordinate 270,570 of JAODUP010000554.1, forward strand.
GGACAGATACTTTGTTTCCTTTTGTGTTTAAAAAAATACACCTAATTGGGTGGTTAGTATGTAATGGCTTTCAATAGCTCTTGCTTGCAGCGATACTTTATTAAATATGTATTATTATTATTGTAATTATTTAGTAGTAACAGTAGTACCGGTAATTAACACATCCATGTTATGTTATATTGCTAACTTACTGTATAGTGATGTTCCCAGGTTTTGGACAATTCGCGTAGAATTCCATACACCTTTGTAGATATTACACATTCCAAATTTGTCATCATGCCACTCAATGCTAAATAACCAGCATTCCAAATACTGACGGCATAATCTGAAATGGCAAAGAGTACTAAATTTTCTTTATACTTTTCAAAACGAGGTTACACATGCAAAGTATCAACGTAATAGTTTTTATCGCTGTAATGTAATTGACAGACGTATTATAATACCTATTTATTTGACTGGCTGACTGATTGACTGAATGACTGACTGGTTGAATGAATGAATGACTGAACGACTGAACGACTCACTCACTCACTCACTCACTCACTCACTCACTCACTCACTCACTCACTCACTCACTCACTCACTCACTCACTCACTCACTCACTCACTCACTCACTCACTCACTCACTCACTCACTCACTCACTCACTCACTCACTCACTCACTCCTCCACTCACTCACTCACTCACTCACTCACTCACTCACTCACTCACTCACTCACTCACTCACTCACTCACTCACTCACTCACTCACTCACTCACTCACTCACTCACTCACTCACTCACTCACTCACTCACTCACTCACTCACTCACTCACTCACTCACTCACTCACTCACTCACTCACTCACTCACTCACTCACTCACTCACTCACTCAGTTTAAAGGTTCAGTCATTCATCACGATATTATTTAAATATGATATAAACTAGAATACGAACTGTTTTTGAAGAAACTTAGCTATTTATCCTGGTATACAGAAATACTAATCTCTTACCTACGACATTTGTTGACAGGCCACGGTCTTTCTCCTATCAGGACGTCCCCATTATAGGATCTATTCGCAACTTCGTGGAATCTTTGTCGATGACAGATGTCGTCAGATGGACACGAAGTTACGAAGATAGAAAACAAGACGAGCACCAAACATTGTAGAGCAAACAACATTTCCAAATTTCCCAAACTGATAAGATTTACACTACTCACCAGAATAGCGATTATGACTTAGCACTCTATAGCAAATGACTCCTGTCTTCAGATCGACGCCACTGGGGATAATGATTTTATAAAGGTATCTATGTTTGGCACGCTGACATTTTCAGGCATTAATAAGTCATGTGCCCTACCTCAGTAGACCTGGAAAATATGATTATTGTACTTCAGTTATCAATAATTGTTTATTCCTATTCAGCATAATAATAATAATAATTAGTATTATTATTTATGTTATTGCAACATATAAAACACAATATATATCCATCAGTTTTATCATACGGGCTTGAAATAGAACCCGCACTTCTTGAAATAGGTGTACATTCCATGTATTGGATATGTATTGTCCAAGCTATTTGATTTTACAAATTTATAATACAAACTTATATAAACACCTATCTCGATCTATCTATCTGTCTATCTGTCTATCTGTCTATCTATCTATCTATCTATCTATCTATCTATCTATCTATCTATCTATCTATCTATCTATCTATCTATCTATCTATCTATCTATATATATATATCTATCAGACTAATACATTGTTTTTCGTGCCCCGATGATATTTCATTATAATAATATAATTTAAAAAAAAAAACTATTTTCATTGAATGAACACAATTGTTGTGTAGAAAATGTTATATTCAAATACATATAATAACCTAGACTACAACAGTCAATACATGGCATAGTAATTAGCGTGACACTCCATCGACCGGTCCTTTTGAGACATCAGTGTAATTGAGGTGTTATGTCTCTTATAGACACAATAATACAAGCACCATATAATACATGAACGATCAATATCTATCACCAGACTAAAGTCTTGCTGAGTTTTTTTTAATCAATGCTTTCTAAATCTTGGTCAATACTTGGGTATTTTATTGTTCTGACTCTACGTGAGCTTAATTTCGCATCTCAATTTTTACAACAGTTAGTATTTGTAACGCACATTTACCACAATATTATTTTGATCTGAACTATTAGAATAATGTTGTGTGAACATTATATTTAAGAACTGCAGCTTAGAATAGCCTAGGCAAATAATTATCATGTTATCCTATGTTGACATAAGTGGGTTCTTTGGTTACCTTATACATGTTTTGTTAATAAATCCCCTTGACCAGGTCTGGTGTGTAGTCATTGGGTTTCAACAGATTATTGGATGCCATATTGATAATCACATATGCAAATTTGATAGCAAATATTGGCAAATCACATATATGTTAATTATTTTAATTTAGGAATGAATTTAGAAAACTCTTACCTTATTTCTTGTTAATTTTGAATTATTGCTTTATCTACAGTAATTTTGCATCTTTTACTCTAAATGCTGTAATAAATTCGTATGTATGGCTCTTTGAAGCAGATGATAATGCATTATAGACAAGGGGTGTCACTTCCCTTTTTTAACTGATGGGGTTTTCACTTAATTTATTTCAGAATCTTGTTTAAATAAACCATTTAAGCCTTCTTCGTGGCAGCCTTTTTGTATATAAACATTGTAGATAAACATTCTTACATTTAGCCACGTATGTATTTAACCAGATAATGATGATGATGATTGATGTTTTACGGCCGCTTTTGTGCACAAGGTAGGCTAAATGGGCCGATCGACCTCCAAAGGTAATGAGACGAAGTGAAAGACGAAACAACCTTCAGATATGCCCACGCCGGAATTCGAACACGGGTGGTAGTGATTTATGGTCCAGCACGCTACCGCTAGACCACGGAGGCGCCCCTATGTATTTAATCAGAGAGGGCATCATACGTGTAATTGTATTTCATAAACAAAATAATTTTTTATGTACCTTTCCGATAATAATATTGCTTCAAACTGTCGTCAAATGACAGTACTCACATTAACTATCGTTTATACACAATAACAACCAGCGGATTCATTATGGATGGATATAGACAGGGGCAGATGGCTTCGAACGCTATATTATGTCCTCAATATTTATTTCAAGCAGTATAATTTAATCTTTTGTTTGAAATATGATGCATTATAATATATCTAAACACAAATATTGATCACCAAATAATAAAAAACAAATTCCTCTGTAATCCGTTATTCTGGCTTTGAAATCATGGCACTTTGAAGGAATTCAGGACATAATACCATCATAATATATCTCGTTACTATTCATTTGGTACATTTGATACTTGATAAATGACAATTAATTTAATTGCAATTTAATTGATAATTTAATTGCAATTCATAGTCTATTAGACTACGGAGATAAACGTGTAAACAACCTAATCCTGATATGTGTTAATATGCTTGTATCATTGAAAGTTACATACGAGAGATTCAAGTAGTAAGTGCTTCAGGAACGGGCCAAACACCTAACAAAGAACTCAAACACAATCTGAGATCTAGTCTTAGGAGATGAGTGGACGTATACTATAGATGGAAATAAAGGTTTGATGTATGACAATGGTGGAGACTCATATAACCGGATGCTAGTCTTATGGTACATACGAGGGACTGCGAAACCATGCGTGTTCTACTACCTGGTATATTCAACGTTGTTTCAGCACTGCCCAATCACCTCTCTGTGATTATAAGTACACCCATCAGCGATTCTCTTTAGTCACTTGTTTCAATCGTTTTCTGTTCAACAAGAACCAGTCGACATTTAAGGAGTTCTCAGCCATACATAGTCGGTACGACACCCTTGTATTCCCGGCAGACTCACCTACTCTCACCGTGGACTTTGAGTGTCAGAAATATATCATTATATTCTTCATATGAGGGGATAATGTCATGATCTGATTTTGTCTTGAGGGGATTATGTTCTGACGGGATTATGCCTGAGCGAATAATGTCCGAGGGGATTATATCCGTTTACCATTTGAACATGTACTCCGAAATTAATCCGGTGAGAGCTCGGCTATCAACGTGATCATTATAAATTAATTTCTTGTTAACAAACGAAACAATCTCTCTATCTATCTACCAGAGAAAAGGTAGCATTGGGACCATAGTCAGGTTTATAAGTAACATTAGGACGTAATAGATAGACAATGGATTAGAAAATCTAGCTTCAAGTGGACCGAAATAGTAGCAAAAGGACTAGCAATGGTAGTAAAAAGACCAGTACAGATAATAAAGTAATTCAATAGTAGCAAAGGACCAGATTGGTCCTAATGCTACGGGAAATGTAACAAAAGAACAAAACAATCTAACTGTCTATCTATCTCTCTATCTATTCATCTATATATCTATCTATCTGTCTATCTATCTATCCTATCTATCTATCTATCCCATCTATCTATCTATCTATCTATCTATCTATCTATCTATCTATCTAGCTATCTATCTATGTATGCATGTGTGTATGCATCTATCTATCTATCTATCTATCTATCTATCTATCTATCTATCCTATCTATCTATCCTATCTATCTATCTATCTATCTATCTATCTATCTATCTATCTATCCTATCTATGTATGTATGTATGTATGTATATATCTATCTATCTATCTATCTATCTATCTATCTATCTATCCTATCTATCTATCTATCTATTTTTGATACATTAAAGCGAAATAGGCCAAATATTGATAGCAGACTTTGTGTTAAAATATAAACATATTTTCTGTACCAATAACAACCTTCAACGAATGCCAAACGTATTGTAAATAGTATAACTAACTATAAGCTACTTATAGGTTGAAATGACTACTCTTTCTACGGTTTAACTAAACTTCATAGAAACAGTAATTTGTTTCACCATACATGAATCTACCTCATAGTCAATACAGCCAGCTTTTATTGTATTGCTAATATTCCAGTATTTCAAGGCAAACTGAGATGCTGCCAGAGAGGATACAAGCATTTTCAAGAAGACATTCTTGTCGGGAGACTGCAAACAACAAGGTGTTTGTGCGGACAGCCGTGGTATATCCGGATATTGGTCACCTTCTAGTGTAGGGCATTTTAGAAGACTCATTTTTAAAAAGACCTTGTCCAATTGTTATCTGCACCTTGTTGTTTGCAGTCTCCCGACAAGAATGTCTTCTTGAAAATGCTTGTATCCTCTCTGGCAGCATCTCAGTTTGCCTTGAAATACTGGAATATTTTCCTTTGGTGCCTTCTTTTGTAGTAATGGTTTAATGACAGAATCAGTTACTATCGTATCATGATCTGAGATACCAGGGATGGTGTAAATTCCCTTCAATTACTGGCAAAATACAAGTGTTTTATTTTCGCGAGTGGGTTCCAGATGTAGCTGGCTCAAATCAAATCAAATCAAATCGAAGTATATCCATGTATGACACGCTGCCAGTTTAGCGATAAAAGAACCCATAAAACACTAGCAACGATCCCAATTACAAAGAGACACCACAAAGAATTAACTATAAATTCAGTCATCAATAATACTTTATCCCTATTTATTATTATTATTATTATTATTATTATTATTGGTTTTGTTGTTGTTGTTGTTGCAAGGTATGACACACAAAACACATCCATTCCTTATTACCACATTCGACCTTAGAGTAGAACGCAGCACTTTGGGGAATAGGTGTACACTCTATTTATTGCATATTTCTTTCGTGGCCCAAGCTAATGACTTATTCATTCACCCCTGGCACCACCATGCGGCTGAAGTTCACACTACGGTCTCGGGTTAGGAATCTAAGAATCACTGTGATGCATGGCGATTTACGCATGTAGTGGCCGATAACTAACTCCATGAAAAGCTGTATTTAGGCTCCCCAGATCATAATTTTGCACTTAATATGAATGGCATAGACTTCATCCAATATATATATATATATATATATATATATATATATATATATATATATATATATATATATACCACTAATCTAAATAGTGCAATTTGAATGGCTGTCATGTCCCGACAAGTCTACTTCAAACTTATTTTTTGTAGAACCTTTGCGATCTGTCAATGATCATATAGATTATAATTCAGTGGGTGATTCCTATTACTGTAACATTGGTATTCGTGCAATGTTTACTACATGTAATTGTTAAGGGTGTTAATACTCTAATGTAATATTTTTTAAATTTAATTATATACATGTGATACATATATGATTGATTCCCAGGTACAAGTAAAATAATATTTCCAAAACTTTACATTGAGCTAAAGTTGAATTTTAAAATTATTTATTGAATCCATTGAAACCTATGATAAGAATCACCTACTAGTCAACATGACTAACTAAGGTTAGCTCTGTCATTCATCTCACACAAATCGGTCAGCAGAGTCATTGGGTTATGTCTTGATAAATTTTATAAAGTGTATATATCTCCAAATATTTAAAAGTTTGTAATTAATATTCAGTATTTGGCAGAAATATACTGAAATATACTTTGAAAAAATATATTTTACATACACAATGTAATTGTAAACACAAGTGGTATGCATAGATGGATCCAGGTGTGGGTCTGGCCTATGTCCCAAAATAGGATTTTTAATGAGCCCTTTTGCCTGGATCCGTCACTAGGTATACATCCTTAAAAGGAATTGAAAATATTTCTCAGATAACAATTTAATATTAGGTTTGATATAACAAGGTTCAATTCAAACCAAGTGACCTTTCAGCTCTTCCCACCTTGTGGATCAAATAAAATGGAACACAGATTTACGATTGCAGTACAGAAAGGACACGAAAATTTCAACTATCTATTAACTCTCTATCTACGATCTATCAGTATCATGAGGACCATATAGATAATGGTCAGGTGTAACAAAATGACCCATAGACCGTTAAAAGTGACGCATCTGGAATATGCTGAAAACATTTTGAGCCATTAGGACCAGGTTTGGGGCAAATGTAGCAAAAGGACTAGAAAATGTAGGAGAGGGACCAAACATTTTGCAAAAAGACCAGTGAGGGTAGCATTTGCACTAAAACCTTGGAAAAGTTACAGTTTTTGTAAGATTCGGACCAACTTCGGTAAGAAAAGACCGATCTATCTATCAATCTATCCATCTCTCTATCTATCTATCTATCTATCTATCTATCTATCTATCTATCTATCTATCTATATATATATATATATATATATATATATATATATATATATATATATATCTCGCTATCTACGTCTCCATTGATTTATTTTGTTATACCACAGCAGGTGGGAACGATAATTTGGATAATACGGTACAGTATATATATATAGTTTATTTGTGACTATGATTGGTGTGAATCCGTTATCCAGTTGGCAATGCAATGTCCCGCAGATCTCCTAGTCATCGGGTCTAATGTAATTGATAGCTATGTCTAGTCATAAGAAGGCTAAAGCTAACTGAAACAAACATACATTCATTCACCGACTCACCGACTCAGTATTCATATTTGAACACTTTGGGCATTGTATTGAATTCTTTGTTTGACGATTACATTCATACGATTACTCAGTTATTATTGTTGAATCGACGTAAGTATGAATTAATTTCAAACATGAACATATCAATTTCAATTCAATTCAAGACCCGTGACCAGTGATCTTAGGGGTACCATGACAAGAGTTAGCAGTGATGCGAGCCCAAGTAGATCTATATTTTACCTTCCGGTTAGATGTCCCTACGTTCAGCCCAGTCCAGTACTTCATGTTGTCCAATCAAAATTTCTCTGAGATGGTCTGCTGGTCACGGTAAAAGACGGATAATTAGCTGGTTTGTTCATATTTGCCGACACTACCATTCTACAAGCCACCGTCGAGGCAGAAAGAAATAGGGGAAGACCCGCCAAATATCCAAAAAAAACCAAAACATGAACAATACTAGTTGGATATGAAGAAGAAGAACAACTGTTTATTGATAACATCAGTACATGGCAAATAACATCAGTACATGGCACTGTTTTCGATATAAATATTTAAATTGATATGAGGATGTAGATGTGAACCGAGATTAATTACAGATGAACATATGATTCTTTATCAGTATAAATACTAATAAACAGTGCATCGTCTAAATAAATAAGAAGGAAACCGGCATTATAAACTTGTACTAAAATCATACATCGGATATACATTGATTAGTGTGCATGCATACTAGACAGGAACAATCTTGGGGAAACTATGCAACAACTTTTCAAACTTCCAAAGTCTCAAACTCCCGCAATTTCATGAAATATTCAGCACACCCGTGCGGGAGAACCGATCTGCCCCATTTTAAACGAAAACACCCTTTTCATAAATATGCTCTATGTGAGATAGATTTTATTGTGTTCAGTGATAATAAAACGTGCTATTCACATTCATGGAAAGTATTTTGTAACTTTTTACCACCTGATTTATATAGAAATCCACGAAATCCTCTTATTTACGTATAATCCCCCCGTTTTCCATCATCACCCACTTCTCCTGCAAGATCAATTTCAACAAAAGAGAAGCATTTCCGAAACTTAACGTGTATGCTAATATTAAAAAGCTGAAGCCGCTTGAAATATCCACATAATGAAACAAAATGAAGTAAGGAAAGGGATTTAACTACATAAGGCAGTTAGGATTGAGGTTTAGGGTTGGAAAGGAAAATATAGATTTCATAGGAAATTGTATTGTATATTGTTTGGTAGACTACTGTATGTTTGTTGGACGTATCAGAAAATGATTCGGCACATATCATTAGTCCAAAATATACCATGAGATGAGCCAATGTGGTAGAATATAGGGTGACTCCTATTAAGGTCTATGGTAGATAAATTATGTATTAAAATCACTATTTATAATATAATCTAGGATTAATCAGCCTCGAATGCTAAACACCTTTTCACGATATGAAAATAACCTACAAAATCAAAAGCCTTGTGATATTTACTGGAGGGTCAAATACCTCATAAACATACAAATCCAATAAATACTATGACCTACTCGTCACTATTATAACAATTTACATCGGCGCTTTAGCAGACCGTTATGGCGGAATTGCCGTTCTATATATTAACATTTTCAAATCAGACCTAATGTCTGCTATACAAACTATAATTATAATATAGGGTTTTATTAATGACAAGGAGACTAAAGTTAGCCTTGAATGTCATAGTACAGACTGGACATAACTGGACCTAGGAAAGATAATTCTATTCCCACAAACAACTAAGGTGAATTATATATACAACTAAACTTGTTATATAAAACACACCAACCACACGAGCTGTGTCCAATGCCACCGCTCGAGATGCGATGCAGTGTTTCTATTCCTGAGTCAGGAGTACATGCTTTAAGAGCGTACTGTGTCTGCTACAGTCATTTAAATGCTGGATAACCAGGCCAAACACTTAAACGGCGTGCCTCCAAAGACGCAAATAGTGCACGGAATATACAGCTCTAGATCAACGTTTCTTAGAACGCCTGGACCTGGAAACATACAGTCTCCACCTCCTCCCCCACCACTCACAGGGGAGCAGTACGGAAAGATGGAGCCGAAATAACGTCCCCCTTTATTTTAAATAATTCAGTGAAGACGTCAGCGCCATTTAACGTGGTCAGCCACCCACGATGTTATGATCGAGAAATTAATCCCTGGAAAAGTTTCGACCTCTTATGGGGTTCGAACCTGCCACCGTTGGCACCAAGTGCCGGGTGCTTAACCGCTAGGCCACTGGAGCTCACTAGCTTAATTATCTAACCTGCCCTATTTATAGCTATTTATCAATTGCTGTATCTTTCTTTAAAGCAATACTATACAAACTATGATAACCTAATTGATTGGATAGACCCCGGTCGTCCTAAGATGGTTTTTTGCTTTAATTAGGTTTTTTTTCGCTTAATCACAACCTCTATTTTGGGTGGTTAAAAACCCCCCTCCCCCCCCACTCACGGGGAGCAGTAGGGAAAAGATGGGGCCCCGGGGTGGTCACTGCCAGAGTGTTTTCGCCCTGGGTTTTTTACGTCCCCCTTTATTTTAAATAATTCAGTGGAGACGGGCGCCCATTTAACGTAGTCAGCAACCCACGATGTAGTGAACCGAGAAATTAATCCCTGGAAAAGTTTCGACCTCTTGGGGTTCGAACCTGCCACCGTTGGCACCAAGTGCCGGGTGCTTAACCTCTAGGCCACTGGAGCTCACTAGCTTAATTATCTAACCTGCCCTATTTATAGCTATTTATCAATTGCTGTATCTTTCTTTAAACATTCCCAATTGTCACTGAAAAACAGTTTTTTCAAGGGGGGCGTCATAACATACTATTAAAACTGTTTAGTTTAAATTTATTAAAAAATGACTTCTCGCTGAAAGAGTAATAATCATAGCTTCTTTTAAAAATTTCATCATTTTCAAACCTGACCTAATGTCTGCTATTCTAATTATTGGAGTAATAACGTTTTAAAATTTATTTATGACAAGCAGATTAGAGCCATAAAAATATTAATTATTATTATTAGAGCTATAAAATATTAATTATTATTATTTTATTATTATAATATAATATATATAATATATATATATATATATATATATATATATATATATTTTATATATATATATATATTTTGTGTGTGTTGGGGGGGGGGTGTTTTATGGGTGTTTCAATGTTAAGAACAGTTTCAACGGGCACAGGAAGCAGACTATATCTAAACTGTTTAGCTTAATTGCTATTAAAAGACTGACTTCTGCGCTGAAGGAGACCGTAATAGCCCATCATAGCTTCGGTACTGTTAAAACTATATCATCATTTTCAAACCTGACCTAATGTCTGCTATTCTAATTATTGGAGTAATAACGTTCTTAAATGTTATTTATGACAAGCAGATTAGAGCCATAAAAATATTAATTATTATTATTAGAGCTATAAAATATTAATTATTATTATTAGTATTATTATAATACGTACCATATATATATATATTCATGGGTCTGAATCTGTGTGTGTGTGTATGTGTGTGTGGTGTGCGTATATATGTGTGTGTATGCGAGTATATGTATATATGCATGTATTAATAAATTCTGTGGATATTCATTCTATTCTAGAAGCACTGCAGGAACAAAGAATCAACAACAACTACATCAGTTTGTCTGCTCAAAGATAGCAACAAAATAAAGATCAAGAGGGGAGTCCGACAAGAAGACACCATATCACCAAAGTTATTCATATCCTGCTTGGAGAACATCTTTAGGACTAAGGACTGGACAAAAGGTATCAATATTAATGGACAGAAACTCAACCGTCTACGAGTTGCAGATGATATTATAATAATAGCTCATTCTGTAAAGGATATTGAAGTCATCCTTCAAGAGTTGGACAACGCAAACAGGAAATGTGGACTGAAAATGAACATGAGAAAAACCAAGATCATGGTTGGAATCATAAGAACAACCAATTGAGTATATGTAAAGGGAATCCAACTTGATCAAGTAGAATAGTATGTTTACATAGGGCATCTTTTTACATTAATAGAGAAAAACCAAGACATCGAAATAAGAAGAAGGATCAAAGCAGGATGGCAGACATTTGGAAGACACAACTGAACTATGAAGGGTACACTACAAACACGCACAAAAAGAAAGGTCTTCAACCAGTGTATCCTTCCAGAAATGACCATTTGGAACAGAGACCTGGACATTAACAGTACAAATGGAAAATAAATTGTCAGTAGCACAGCACAACATAGAATGAAAATTATTCAAAATCACTTACAAAGACCGAGAAACTAACAAGTGGGTGAGCGACCAAATTAAAGTTA